>CATQFJ010000218.1:0-5000 GCA_956483585.1 Gymnocheta viridis
ATGATGATGATGATGATGATGATGATGATGATGATGATGATGATGATGATGATGATGATGATGATGATGATGATGATGATGATGATGATGATGATGATGATGATGATGATGATGATGATGATGATGATGATGATGATGATGATGATGATGATGATGATGATGATGATGATGATGATGATGATGATGATGATGATGATGATGATGATGATGATGATGATGATGATGATGATGATGATGATGATGATGATGATGATGATGATGATGATGATGATGATGATGATGATGATGATGATGATGATGATGATGATGATGATGATGATGATGATGATGATGATGATGATGATGATGATGATGATGATGATGATGATGATGATGATGATGATGATGATGATGATGATGATGATGATGATGATGATGATGATGATGATGATGATGATGATGATGATGATGATGATGATGATGATGATGATGATGATGATGATGATGATGATGATGATGATGATGATGATGATGATGATGATGATGATGATGATGATGATGATGATGATGATGATGATGATGATGATGATGATGATGATGATGATGATGATGATGATGATGATGATGATGATGATGATGATGATGATGATGATGATGATGATGATGATGATGATGATGATGATGATGATGATGATGATGATGATGATGATGATGATGATGATGATGATGATGATGATGATGATGATGATGATGATGATGATGATGATGATGATGATGATGATGATGATGATGATGATGATGATGATGATGATGATGATGATGATGATGATGATGATGATGATGATGATGATGATGATGATGATGATGATGATGATGATGATGATGATGATGATGATGATGATGATGATGATGATGATGATGATGATGATGATGATGATGATGATGATGATGATGATGATGATGATGATGATGATGATGATGATGATGATGATGATGATGATGATGATGATGATGATGATGATGATGATGATGATGATGATGATGATGATGATGATGATGATGATGATGATGATGATGATGATGATGATGATGATGATGATGATGATGATGATGATGATGATGATGATGATGATGATGATGATGATGATGATGATGATGATGATGATGATGATGATGATGATGATGATGATGATGATGATGATGATGATGATGATGATGATGATGATGATGATGATGATGATGATGATGATGATGATGATGATGATGATGATGATGATGATGATGATGATGATGATGATGATGATGATGATGATGATGATGATGATGATGATGATGATGATGATGATGATGATGATGATGATGATGATGATGATGATGATGATGATGATGATGATGATGATGATGATGATGATGATGATGATGATGATGATGATGATGATGATGATGATGATGATGATGATGATGATGATGATGATGATGATGATGATGATGATGATGATGATGATGATGATGATGATGATGATGATGATGATGATGATGATGATGATGATGATGATGATGATGATGATGATGATGATGATGATGATGATGATGATGATGATGATGATGATGATGATGATGATGATGATGATGATGATGATGATGATGATGATGATGATGATGATGATGATGATGATGATGATGATGATGATGATGATGATGATGATGATGATGATGATGATGATGATGATGATGATGATGATGATGATGATGATGATGATGATGATGATGATGATGATGATGATGATGATGATGATGATGATGATGATGATGATGATGATGATGATGATGATGATGATGATGATGATGATGATGATGATGATGATGATGATGATGATGATGATGATGATGATGATGATGATGATGATGATGATGATGATGATGATGATGATGATGATGATGATGATGATGATGATGATGATGATGATGATGATGATGATGATGATGATGATGATGATGATGATGATGATGATGATGATGATGATGATGATGATGATGATGATGATGATGATGATGATGATGATGATGATGATGATGATGATGATGATGATGATGATGATGATGATGATGATGATGATGATGATGATGATGATGATGATGATGATGATGATGATGATGATGATGATGATGATGATGATGATGATGATGATGATGATGATGATGATGATGATGATGATGATGATGATGATGATGATGATGATGATGATGATGATGATGATGATGATGATGATGATGATGATGATGATGATGATGATGATGATGATGATGATGATGATGATGATGATGATGATGATGATGATGATGATGATGATGATGATGATGATGATGATGATGATGATGATGATGATGATGATGATGATGATGATGATGATGATGATGATGATGATGATGATGATGATGATGATGATGATGATGATGATGATGATGATGATGATGATGATGATGATGATGATGATGATGATGATGATGATGATGATGATGATGATGATGATGATGATGATGATGATGATGATGATGATGATGATGATGATGATGATGATGATGATGATGATGATGATGATGATGATGATGATGATGATGATGATGATGATGATGATGATGATGATGATGATGATGATGATGATGATGATGATGATGATGATGATGATGATGATGATGATGATGATGATGATGATGATGATGATGATGATGATGATGATGATGATGATGATGATGATGATGATGATGATGATGATGATGATGATGATGATGATGATGATGATGATGATGATGATGATGATGATGATGATGATGATGATGATGATGATGATGATGATGATGATGATGATGATGATGATGATGATGATGATGATGATGATGATGATGATGATGATGATGATGATGATGATGATGATGATGATGATGATGATGATGATGATGATGATGATGATGATGATGATGATGATGATGATGATGATGATGATGATGATGATGATGATGATGATGATGATGATGATGATGATGATGATGATGATGATGATGATGATGATGATGATGATGATGATGATGATGATGATGATGATGATGATGATGATGATGATGATGATGATGATGATGATGATGATGATGATGATGATGATGATGATGATGATGATGATGATGATGATGATGATGATGATGATGATGATGATGATGATGATGATGATGATGATGATGATGATGATGATGATGATGATGATGATGATGATGATGATGATGATGATGATGATGATGATGATGATGATGATGATGATGATGATGATGATGATGATGATGATGATGATGATGATGATGATGATGATGATGATGATGATGATGATGATGATGATGATGATGATGATGATGATGATGATGATGATGATGATGATGATGATGATGATGATGATGATGATGATGATGATGATGATGATGATGATGATGATGATGATGATGATGATGATGATGATGATGATGATGATGATGATGATGATGATGATGATGATGATGATGATGATGATGATGATGATGATGATGATGATGATGATGATGATGATGATGATGATGATGATGATGATGATGATGATGATGATGATGATGATGATGATGATGATGATGATGATGATGATGATGATGATGATGATGATGATGATGATGATGATGATGATGATGATGATGATGATGATGATGATGATGATGATGATGATGATGATGATGATGATGATGATGATGATGATGATGATGATGATGATGATGATGATGATGATGATGATGATGATGATGATGATGATGATGATGATGATGATGATGATGATGATGATGATGATGATGATGATGATGATGATGATGATGATGATGATGATGATGATGATGATGATGATGATGATGATGATGATGATGATGATGATGATGATGATGATGATGATGATGATGATGATGATGATGATGATGATGATGATGATGATGATGATGATGATGATGATGATGATGATGATGATGATGATGATGATGATGATGATGATGATGATGATGATGATGATGATGATGATGATGATGATGATGATGATGATGATGATGATGATGATGATGATGATGATGATGATGATGATGATGATGATGATGATGATGATGATGATGATGATGATGATGATGATGATGATGATGATGATGATGATGATGATGATGATGATGATGATGATGATGATGATGATGATGATGATGATGATGATGATGATGATGATGATGATGATGATGATGATGATGATGATGATGATGATGATGATGATGATGATGATGATGATGATGATGATGATGATGATGATGATGATGATGATGATGATGATGATGATGATGATGATGATGATGATGATGATGATGATGATGATGATGATGATGATGATGATGATGATGATGATGATGATGATGATGATGATGATGATGATGATGATGATGATGATGATGATGATGATGATGATGATGATGATGATGATGATGATGATGATGATGATGATGATGATGATGATGATGATGATGATGATGATGATGATGATGATGATGATGATGATGATGATGATGATGATGATGATGATGATGATGATGATGATGATGATGATGATGATGATGATGATGATGATGATGATGATGATGATGATGATGATGATGATGATGATGATGATGATGATGATGATGATGATGATGATGATGATGATGATGATGATGATGATGATGATGATGATGATGATGATGATGATGATGATGATGATGATGATGATGATGATGATGATGATGATGATGATGATGATGATGATGATGATGATGATGATGATGATGATGATGATGATGATGATGATGATGATGATGATGATGATGATGATGATGATGATGATGATGATGATGATGATGATGATGATGATGATGATGATGATGATGATGATGATGATGATGATGATGATGATGATGATGATGATGATGATGATGATGATGATGAT
>CATQFJ010000218.1:10000-17500 GCA_956483585.1 Gymnocheta viridis
TTTTACTTCTCTTCGAGAATAAAACAACCCCCTTTTTCAACTTTTGGACACTCGTAGCTTATACGAGGCACCTCCCAAAAGTTCTTTAAAAATTTTTTACTTCTCTTCGAGAATAAAACAACCCCCCCTTTTCAACTTTGGGCACTCGTAGCTTATACGAGGCACCTCCCAAAAGTTCTTTAATTTTTTTTACTTATATTCGAAAATAAAGAACCCCATCTCAACCTTTGGGCACTTGCCGCTTATACGAGGCGCACCCCAAAAGTTCCTTAAAACTTATTTTACGTCATTGCAAAAAAAAAAACCCCCTTCCCTTTGCATATCGCCACTCTTACGTCGATCATTTGGGAAGTCGTGAACACCTACTTTAAAGGTCATCATGTCGTTGCTCACAGCCTTAGTCCGTGCGTCCGACCGCATAGTCGATTTCCGAATGTACATGACTCAGCGCGATAAGGCAGAAGATTCCGTGCATACTATGGAGGTCTATAAAAGTGAAGTTACCCGTCTTTGGTCCGGCTTTCGATCATGCTATGATAATGCGCTTGATAAATACGAGGATATCAAGAAGGAGATCGACATGGAAACCCTTAAGGCGCGTTTCGCTTCCACTTTCAAGGCCCACGTTGAAATCTTGGCAAAGGTAAATGAAGTCATTGATAGTTTACGGCATCAACATAAGCCAGTCGTTTCCCATTCTGATACCCACTCTGATAACACCAGTCATATTTCTTTACCCCCGTGCGACACAGAGATTTTTCATGGAGATTACAAGTCATGGCCCACGTTCCGCGACATGTTCATGGCCCTGTATGGAACTAACAAACGTCTCTCCCCCGTCGAGAAGATGTGTCACCTGCTGAAGAAGACCCAGGGAGAAGCTCGCGAGCTTCTAAAAACCTGCCCCATTACTAATGACGGTTTCGAAATGGCTTGGAAAAATCTTGTGCATCGCTATGAAAACAAAAGAGTACTGGTCAATGCGCAACTAAAAAGCCTTTTCAACATATCCCCCCTCACAAAAGAGACCGGTCCCAATATAAGACGTCTACAACGTACAATTAATGATTGCGTCACGAATTTAACCCTGCTGCGAATCGACACTAACAACTGGGATATAATTTTCGTCTACATATGTTCAACTTGTTTGCCCGACGTAACCCTTAATCTATGGGAACAATCTCTGCCGCAAAGCACAGAGTTGCCCACATGGAAGCAGATGGATGCTTTTTTGACGACCCGGTTTCAAACCCTGGAATCTGTTGCAGATATTCGAACAACATTTTCAACCCCATCCTCCTCACACCCTAACAGGTTGCACACCCCCAAGAAAGTTGAACAGAAGAAACTCAATAGCTATAGTACTAATATAGCTAAGCGAGAGCCAGGAAAATGCGTTATATGCCCTAACTATCACCCCGTTCGATTTTGCCCATCGTTTCTGAATATGTCAGTTAACGAACGATTCAATGCCGTCAAACAACGCAAATTATGTATTAATTGCCTCGGAACTTCCCATGATTTCAATAATTGTAAAAGCCGCTTTCTTTGCAATGCGTGCAACAAAAAGCATCATTCCCTCCTACACCGCGCAGAAACCAAACCAACCCCCAATCATTACATGAACCCCACCCATAAATCTGCCGCGGCTACTTTTGCAGGTCACAAACCCCAAATTCACACAGATAACAGGCCTCAGGTAGTTGATTCCACTCCATCCACTTCTCGTCAAGCCACAGAGCGATCTTTACAATCGTTCTCAACTCAATTACCATCGACACCACACTCTATTGTTCTCGGCACCGCCCTGGTTGATGTGTATAACGGCGACAGTAAGTTCACTGTCCGCGCCCTTATTGATTCTGCGTCCGAAGCAACTTTTATCTCCAAGAGACTGCACACCAAGCTGGGTCTTAAAACAAGCGCTACCCAAGCTGAAATTCACGGAATAAATGAGTCATTAACTGCCACATCAACTCAAATATGCTCCCTAAAAATCGGATCCCCCATAGACAATACGTTCGAGATTTACGCCCACGCTTTGGTCATAAAAAGACTGACGGGTCAACTCCCATATTACCCAATGTCCCGCGTAACAGATAGCAATTTTGCCCATCTTCAGTTAGCCGATCCGTACCGTCAAGCCGGTTCTGAAATCGACTTGCTTCTTGGAGGCGACGTGTACCCGAAAGTGATTCAGAACGGCCTACATTGGGACCCATCTCAGACTTTAGTTGCGCAAAACACGGTGTTCGGATGGATTGTGACAGGTACGATTACGACCAACCCCTACCAAAAATCCGTAGCTTCCTTTTTTTAACGAAATAACTCTCTGTAACCAACTTCAACGATTTTGGGAGCTTGAAGATATCCCGCATAAGCCACGGTCGTCCCCGGAGGACTTGTATTGCGAACACCTGTATCAGACGACAACAACTCGTAACAGCGAAGGTCGATTTATTGTTTCACTCCCCTTTAAAAAAGAATTTCCCGAAACTCTGAATGTAGGAATATCCCGTCATATTGCTTTATCCCAATACTTCCGAAATGAAGAAAAACTAAAGAAAAATCCCCAAATTAAAACTGAATATGATCGCGTGATTAACGAATATTCGACCTTAGGGCAAATGACCAGAGTAAACCCTGTGCTAAATGACACTAGAGGTTATTATCTCCCTCACCATGCTGTCTTTAAACCAGACAGTACTACCACTAAATTACGAGTTGTGTTTAACGCCTCGAACCCCTCGAGCAATGGTGTGAGCCTCAACGACCTCCTCCATCCGGGCCCTATTCTACAAGCGGACTTACCTACCCTAATTTTGCGATGGAGATTTTTTAGGTACGTTTACAATGCTGATATTGAGAAGATGTATCGACAGATTCTCATAAACCCTTCACAAACATGCTACCAGCGCATAGTTTTTCGTAACTCCCCTCACGAGCAACCCCATGACTATGAGCTAAACACAGTCACCTTCGGCGTGAACTGTGCCCCCTATTTGGCCATCAGAACCTTATTGCAACTTTCTAAGGATTGTGAATTGCAGTACCCCCGAGCTTCTGAAATTCTAAAAAATTACATGTATGTCGATGACGTACTAGCAGGAGCTCACACCTTATCCTCAGCCCTCGAGTCACGCAACGAACTTTTAGCAGTTCTGGAATCAGCTGGATTCTCACTCCGTAAATGGACAGCGAATAACGATTACTTGCTGAAAGATCTTCCCCTAAATCACGTACTAGATGAGGAGTTTCTTAAACTGTCAGATTCTAGCATTACTAAAACTCTCGGCTTAAGATGGAATGCTGGAAATGACCACTTCTATTTTAAATTGAAAACCCAGCCCGAGCGTAATATGATCACGAAAAGAGCGGTACTCTCTGAAATCGCAAAGTTATTCGATCCCGCCGGTTGGCTATCCCCCAAGATCATTGTCGCCAAGATCATTATGCAGCAAATCTGGAAAGACGGTACTGACTGGGATGAAGATCTACACCCATCAACCCTGCATCAATGGAACGCGTTCTTAGACGACTATGCACATATCGAACAAATTAAGATTCCGCGCTACGTGGATTTCAATCCATCGTACACTATTGAATTGCACGGATTCTGCGATGCCTCAGAAAAAGCATATGCAGCTACGTTTTATATCCGCGCGGAAAGCGACGGGTTCGTTTCCACTCATCTGCTAATGGCAAAGACAAAAGTTGCCCCAGTGAAATTTGTCTCTTTACCACGTAAGGAACTTTGCGGAGCAGAATTAATGGCGAATATGATCGACTCTATTCAACCTCGACTCAATCTCACAAATTATAAGCTGTTTCTGTGGACCGACTCCACCATCGTCTTAGCATGGTTGCACAAACCCGCGCATAAATGGAAAACCTTCGTGGAAAACAGAATTTCCTCCATTATTGAAAGGGTAGGAAATGACTCATGGGCTCATGTGGAATCCAAAAGTAATCCCGCTGACTTGGCCTCCCGTGGTATCACGGTATCCGAACTAGTCTCAAACGACTTATGGTGGCACGGACCGTCATGGCTACGACGCCCGCATTCGGAATGGCCGCTGCGAAACCCCCCCTACTCGACTGAAGAAGAAGCTAGACCCATCCAAGTACACTCGACATCAATTTCAAATCATGACATTCTGAATGATTTTTCTGAGCTCCCTAAGGCTTTGCGCATTATTTGTCGCGTATTCCGTTTTTACTCCCGAATAAATTCCAAACTTAATCACAACTCTGTCATGAATGGCGAATTGTCTTCAAGTGAATTGAAACATGCTAGAAATCGTTTAGTGATCGCTTGTCAAAAATTCTATTTTACTACGGAATATGACAACTTAAGCGCTGGTCACACACTATCACGGAAAAGTAACCTTTTAACGCTTAATCCATTCCTAGGCACTGACGGAATGATGCGAATTAACGGCAGGTTAGCAAACGCGCCGACACTTAGTTATGATGAACGCTATCCCGTCTTGCTCCCTTACCACGCTCGTTTCACCCGACTATATCTCAACTACCTCCATAAATACTCCCTCCATGGTCAAAATGCACTTCTATACCGCTTAATGAGAACTCGTTTTTATGTCCCCAAATTAAAAACATTAATAAAAACGATTATTTCCCAGTGCATCGTGTGTGTGAAACTGAAAAGCCAACGAGGTCAGCAAATAATGGCAGCACTACCCCCTGAGCGTACCACCCTGTCACGCCCCTTTTATGATACTGGCATAGACTTCGCTGGGCCATTTGATATCAAATCATACGTTGGACGCGGCTGTAAGGTAACTAAAGGTTATGTACTCGTGTTCATATGTTTTGCAACGAAAGCGATTCATCTTGAAGCAACTGGCGAAATCTCAACCCAAGCATTCTTAGCCGCTTTCGCACGATTTTTCTCCAGGCGTGGAACACCCCACTCCTTGTACTCTGACAACGGAACGGCTTTTGTGGGCGCCTCTAATATACTGAACTGCGACAAGCAACAATTTCTATCCCATATACGTAAAAACTTATTGTCCCAAGACAGTTTTTCTCCCCTCGAATGGAACTTTATCCCACCAGGTGCTCCACATATGGGTGGTCTCTGGGAGGCAGGAGTAAAAAGTTTCAAGTCCCATTTTAAGAAGATGTGCTATAGTCAAAGTTTCACATATGAGGAGTTCAGTACTATGCTAGCTCGTATTGAAGCCTGTTCGAATTCCAGACCCCTCAGCCCAATAAACGATGATCCTTCGAATTTATGCGCTTTGACTCCCGGTCATTTCCTCATCGGTGCGCCATTACTATCGCCTCCTGAACCAGACTTGTCTAGCCATTCCCTAAGCTACGTCAATCGATGGCAAAAGCTAAAAATCCTCCATCAACAACTAGCCCGAAGGTGGAAAGAAGAATATTTAATAGAACTCCACAAACGAATAAAGTGGAAATACCCCGAACGCGATTATGCTGTAGGCGATCTCGTTGTAATCAGACAAGATAATTTAGCCCCCAACCAATGGCGGTTAGGTCGTATAGAGAAAACTCACCCTGGCCCTGATAAACGGGTCAGAGTGGTTGACTTACGCACCGCCAATGGCGTCGTTACGAGACCCATCACTAAATTAGTCTTGCTACCCAACTCAGGTCAACAATGACTATATGTTTTCCTTGTTTTTCTCTCTCTTTTAGCCGTCATGTCTAGTCATCACCGCAGAAGCGCATCACCCATCGAACAGCAAAAACCTCCTAAATCAACCAATAAGCGGCCTAGATATGACTGCTGCATATGCAAACAGAACCATCCGTTGCGGAAATGCGTCACGTTCAAAAGGATGAACGTATCCGATCGGACAAAGACGGTAAAACGTTTCATGTACTGTGAAAACTGTCTTGCCCACTCTCACCGACTCTCGAAATGTGTCACCAAAGAACGCTGTCGAATATGTAGTGGTAAACATCACACTCTTTTACATCGCCACGCACGCCTTCACACACCCCCCCGAAACACCACATCTGAACGTAATGCTACAACTGTCATACCGACCGTTATCATAAGAATGCAGCTGGATGGCAGCTGGGGTCGAGTTCGCGGACTTCTCAACCCGTGCGTCGAGTTCAGTTCCATAGCAGCCTTCCTCATTGAACGGTACAATCTCCCAATAGAGTCACGCCTTGGTAAAAAATGGTGCCGTATATCCTTCCAATCCCGCTTCAATGAGGGCCCAACCTTTACACTCACCGCCCAGGTAACAAAGGACCTGCCAGCGCTCCAAACAAAGAAACGGCTGGACCACAGGGTAACGGACGGTTACCAAAACTTGCGATTGGCCGATCCTGATTTTTTCACCAGCGGTTCGATCAACATCGTCCTTGGAGCTGATATCTACCCCCAGCTAATCAAAAGCGGCATTCAACCCCAATCTCTTGTTACACCTATGGCACAAAATACCCTGTTAGGATGGGTCATAATAGGAAAATTCGGATTCTGAAACCAAGACTTAAAGTTTTTTTGTCAACAATGAATTTACTACAATCAATTTATATTTCTCATACGTAAATACCTTATTCACTTGTATACTTACCTCTATATACCTTAAAATTATACTTGCTTGAATTTAAATTATACAACTATTCACTTGTATACTTACCTCTATATACCTTAAAATTATACTTGCTTGAATTTAAATTATACAACTATTCCCTTGTTTACTTACCTCTATATACCTTAGAATTATACTTGCTTGAATTTAAACTATAAAACTATTCCCTTGTTTACTTACCTCTATATACCTTAGAATTATACTTGCTTGAATTTAAATTATACAACTATTCCCTTGTTTACTTACCTCTATATACCTAGAATTATACTTAATTGAATTTGAATTATAAAATTACTCCCTCTTACACTTTCTCTTATATATATATATTAACTTTATAATTACTTTACGCATTCTTGAACTATACCTTCTTATACTTTATATTTACTTTACATCACTTCCACTTTTAAACCCACTATGTTGCTACCACTTCTTGCTCCTACCCCCTTTTCTAAAATTGCTCTATAGCAAGGGGGGCAGGATGTTTATGAGCGGCCACTATTGAAGCAGTAGCTAAATCGCTACAGGTGACCACACTCTTTTTTTTACTTTTTCTTTTCCCTTTTTCTCGTCTGCAAAGCGCGAGTACCAAGTCATTTAAATACATTTCAAGTCATCATTAGTTTTGTGACTTTCAAGGTGTAAGCAAGTAGTGGAAAAAAAAGTGCAAGTGCCAAACATTATAAAATTATTACAATAAAATTGTTATTATAATATTAAAATTATATTGTACAAACAAAATACATATATAACTAATATTAACAATTACAGTGAACATACATATAAATAATATTCAAGTGCCAATAACAAAAATTATTATTATAACATTATACTATATTATAGTGATCAAATATATATAAATATATATGTAATAAAAGAACAAACAAATACACCCAACACAAAAGAA
>CATQFJ010000218.1:30000-54604 GCA_956483585.1 Gymnocheta viridis
AGGGCTCCTTATACCAGGGTCTACTCGATAGTGGAGCGTCCGTGAGTTGTCTCGGGAGGAACTGCTTAGAAAACGTGAAGAAAATGAACGTAAAAATATCAGACTACAAATCATCCGTCAGGACAGCTGATGGAAGAAAACATGTAATTGTAGGTAAAATTCAGACCGAAATCAGGTACGGAAACAAGTCGGTCAAAACAGTACTATATTTAGTACCCAACCTAAACCAGGAATTGATTCTCGGCTATGACTTCTGGAAGCAAATAGGTCTCAGAGTTTGTTTTAAAGATAGCCTTAATGAAATTTCGTTAGAGCAGAACGGATAGTTACAAATGCATCAACTAACACCTCACCAGCATAGGATTTTAGAGCAAGTAAAAGGCTCTTTTGAACGTCATACACAACATGGCTTAGGGAAAACTCATTTACAAATGCACACCATCGACACGGGAGATGCCCCACCCAAAAAATGAGGCACTATCCAGTGAGCCCGGCTGTCCAAAAACTAATGTATGCCGAATTAGACATGATGATAGAGCTTGATGTAATCGAAATAGCGACGGGATCGGAATGGAATAACCGAGTGACTCTTGTGATAAAGCCGAACAAGAACAGACTGTGCCTTGATGCTCGGGAGCTCAACAAAATAACGAAAAAGGACGCATATCCTCTCCCGAATATTGATGGTTTATTGGCGCGGCTTGGTGATACACACTATATTTCGGCCATCGACCTAAAAGACGCCTTCTGGCAGGTTCCCCTGGACGAAGCTAGTAAAGCAAAGACAGCGTTCACTGTACCGGGTGGGCCACAATATCAATTTAAGGTGATGCCTTTCGGGCTGTGCAACGCCGCCCAGAGACTTTGCAGGCTGATGGACAAAGTCGTCCCAACAGAACTAAAAGATCGCGTATTCGTATACCTCGATGATCTATTGGTGGTGTCATCCAACTTCGAGGACCATATGGCGATGCTGAAGACTGCAGGCGAGAAATTAACAGGTGCGGGTTTAACAATAAATATGCAAAAATCGAAATTCTGCTACAAAGAGCTCAAGTACCTGGGATTCATTGTTGGTGGAGGCAAATTAAGAACAGACGAAAATAAAGTTAGGGCGATTCTAGGTATCAAACCCCCGAAAAAGATGTCAGAAAATTTTTAGGCACGGTAGGGTGGTATCGCCGGTTCATTCTCGATTTTTCAACACTTACAGCCCCTCTCACCGACACTCTAAAAAAATCTCCGAAATTTCAATTAACAGCCGAAGCAATCCAGTCGTTCGAGGAGTTAAAACACCACTTAGTATCTAGTCCCGTGTTGTTCAGCCCTGACTTCGAGAAACCCTTCTTTGTGCAGTGCGACGCCTCAAACGTAGGAATAGGTGCAGTCTTGTTCCAAAGAGACGAGGATGGAGAGGAGCACCCCATCGAATATTTTTCCAAAAAATTGAATGGCGCACAAAAAAATTATTCAACTACAGAGAAAGAATGCCTGGCGGTAGTACTTGCCATTGAAAGATTTCGTCAATATATTGAGCTAATGAGTTTCACGGTTATCACAGACCATTCTAGCTTGAAGTGGCTAATGCGACAACAGGATTTGAATGGGCGCTTAGCTCGGTGGAGTTTAAAGTTACAGGGCTTTAAGTTCGATATCGAGCACAGAAAAGGGACTAAAAACGTGGTTCCGGACATGCTCTCTAGGCTCGACATGGGAGAGATAACCAAGGATGATGGTATAATCATCGACTTCAACTCCGACGCATTCAAAAACAGAGAATATACCGCCCTGATAGATACGGTTGAAAAAAATCGGGAAACGCTCCCAGATCTGAAGGTTGAGGAAGGTATTATTTATAAAAAAGTAAAATTTAATAGAAACGATGTTATGTCCGAGGACGAATGCAAGAAAATATGGTTGCCGGCCGAATTAACCATCAATGTAATAAAAAAATCTCACTCTGATAACACACTGCACGGCGGTTTCGTAAAAACGCTATATAATA
Source organism: Gymnocheta viridis (assembly GCA_956483585.1). Classification (NCBI taxonomy): domain Eukaryota; kingdom Metazoa; phylum Arthropoda; class Insecta; order Diptera; family Tachinidae; genus Gymnocheta; species Gymnocheta viridis. The sequence continues at coordinate 32,006 of CATQFJ010000218.1, forward strand.
TACGCGAGTACTTTTATTGGCCATCAATGGTAAAGCAAATACGAGAATATGTTCAAATTTGTGAGAAATGTAAGGAAATTAAGCATCCAAAACAAATATTACGTCCGACGATGGGAAATGAGGTTCAGACCCAGAGGCCCTTTCAGAAAATATACGTTGACTTTTTAGGCCCCTACCCCCGAACTAAGTCTGGCAATACCTATATATTTATCGTCCTGGATCATAAAACCAAATTTGTTGTACTCAAAGCCCTGTCAAAAGCTACCACTAAAGGGATTATAAAATTTCTTCGCGACGAGGTATTTTATAAATTTCGGGTGCCACAAGTACTACACTCCGACAACGGAAATCAATTTACAGCAGAATCTTTCAAAAATTTCTTGGATCTCTTCGGTATTAAACATCTTCGTACGCCCATTTATTCCCCGCAAGCCAACGCAAGCGGGAGGGTAAACCAAACCATTCTAAGTTCTATACGAAGCTTTCTTGAGAATGATCAGTCTAAATGGGATGAAAATTTGTCAAGAATAGAATGCACGCTGAGGGCAACAGTTTATGCCAGCACGGGAGTTACACCATACTTTGCCTTAACGCGGTATAACATGATTACTCATGCCTACGAGATTTTAAGAAAGTTGGATGCTGCTGAGGAAGGAGAAATTCAAGTTCTACCAAGGGCATCACATATGCAATTGGTACATCAAAAAATTAGCGAGCATCTACACAACGCCTATCAAAAGAATGCTAGGTCATACAACCGTAGAAGCAGAAACATAAAATACCAACCAGGCCAAGAGATTTTCAGAAAAAACTTCGTGCAAAGTAATTTTACAAAAGGCATTAACGCAAAACTTTGTAAGCCGTGGTTAAAATGTATAGTCCGTAGGGCGGTAGGAAACAATCAATACGAAATAGAAAATCTCAAGGGTCAGTTAATAGGAGTCGTACACGCACAACATCTAAAACAATAGCCCGTACCAAAATCAGCGGTATATCGGGCATCATAAGGCCCGTATTTATGAGGGGATAGTTTGTATTTGAGATGTATTTTGGGACAGAATTTTCATTTAAAATGTGTTTCCAACTCGAATTATTTTTGTATGAATACGGCAGTAACCCCATACGCAGAACGATGTAGTACTTGTCTCGTTTTTTTTAAACATATACACATGCACACCTGTAGGTAGATGTTTCTCGTTGATAGACTAAAAAGAGAAAATTTTACGAAAATGCGGGAAATTTTCGCTAATGTACTTACTCACCTGACCGAGTAGTAAGCCTTTTGCCCAAACTTGTTTTACTCCACCGGCTCCATGAAACAATTTGGCTTTGTGACCGCTACAATCTTTTTCAAAAATCCTTTTTTTATAATGTAGTTTGTAGCAACAGTCCACTGCATATTTGTCTCCCATATGAGTGGGACAAGTCTTTTGACGATTTAAACTCATGCGAGTAGCAGCACGCCAGCTGACTCAACTAAAATGTCCAGCTTCTTACAAAAAGCGTTTAAATGTTTTTTCGGGTGTAGCTTGACAACTCCAACTTGAGAAAGTTAAACCTCACTGTGCCGGGGGTGTGCTCATCGGTGCGAAATGCAGATGACACAGATTCTCATTCACAATAATGCAAGATGACGTTAAAAGAACTCGGGGCTGCCGGACTGTAGTAAGGAGTTAAGACAGGGCTGCTAACTCATGTAATCGGGGACGACGAGTAATTTGGTCGACACGATCAAAATCCATTTCCTTTGTAAGTCACACGTGTAAAGATCACCTGAATCATAAAACCGCGAGTAAATGTAAAAGGGATAATTAAAGTCCTTCAATAATCCCGATAGACAGAGTGAAATTAAAAGCGATAAGAATTCTCGGCCGTCTTGGTTCTCGCGAGTAAAACTCAAGCTGATCGAGGAAGAAATACCGATTTTTACTGAATGAACACACAGAATTGTAAGTATTTTCAATTAACGCTAATATTTTCCTGCCAGGAGAACGACTATATAATGCAAAAGATTTCGTCAATATTAATATCTGACCAAAAAATTTCTTGTTCTCCAAGACCTCCCCGACCCGACTGTACGTATAACACCCCTAATTTCAACAACGAAGGAAAACTGCGTATAATCGCGAGGCTTCTCCTACTGTCGCTCGTGTGGGATCCACAACATAACTCACAGTCTGAGAATCAGCCGCAGTGCTTCAGTATAAGTTCCCCAAAATTTGGAGAGTGTTGCAAAGCGATATTTAAGGAGGTAAATCTGTGTCGCATTTCCTTTACTTTCCGTTTCACGTAAATTATGAATAGCAAAGGAAAGTACCATTAGTCATTTTAGTTGTTGTGATCCCCGATAAGCATTTGCCAAGTACTAATTTTATAGAACAACTATAGAAAATTTTCACTAACCAACGGATAAATAACAATAGAAAAAAAACAAAAACGCAAACAAAACAGAACATCCACATAACCTAACAGTTGTCTTTCGATTACATGCTATATATGTATATTTACATTTAAGTACATACATACATACCGTTTCCCGGTAAAAACAAAAAAAAATAAGAATACATACATATGTATACGTAACGTAACTATATATTGAGCAACCATAGGACATAATATAAAAACCGTAATTACAAACGTGTCCATGTCATTAGTAGAGCGGTGAGAAAAAAAAGAATTAATTTGTAAAAAAAAAGAGAAAGGAAAAGTATAAGATACAAAATCAATTAATGTAATTTACAAAAACATACAAAAAAATACATTATAAGACAAACTAATAGGAAATGTATGTTGTTTCGAAATAATAAAGAATTGAAATTGGCCAATTCTACTATTTTACGTCGTTATAAAATTATCAGAAATTAAACAAATTTGTTGAATATCGAATAAAAAAAACAGCAAGTGCATTATTCCATGTAGCGTTACGGTTAGCCGAAAATAAAAACGATTAACTGATTTATTTGAATAATTTTTCTTGCTACAGTTGCAAACGTTTTTCCATTATTAATCCTTCTTGTTTTCGGCACCACGCAAAAGTAGAAATAAACGCTATATAAGTATATCAAAACATTAATTATAGCTATTACTGTTACACTATATTAACCGTCCTTATAAGTAAATAAAACATTGATTATATAAGTAACTAACAAACAAATAAAAGATAAATATATGTATATAATCTGAAATGTCATACAGTCGAGTATAAATTAACAAAATGTGGTAGACTATTAAACTTAAGGTTGAAATGTGGCTGGGGAAAAGAATAGGGCTATAGTTAGTGCGGCATAAGGACAGTATTCACAAATGCAAAAAAACCCATCAGGCACGAATAATGTCACGGATGATTGTAACATGTCATAAGGGGAGGGCTGCCTGGGTTGGACAATAACATCATGTCCTTTTTAGCTCGGATTCCATTACGTCCAGAATGATGGGTATTCGATCATCAGCAGTCCGTCATTACTTTGACGGGCGATACTAGTTTCAGCTTCACTGTGATTTTTTTTCAACATTTTTTTTGTAGTACATCTCTTTTTTTGGCACGAACTTTTGATGGTGAAAACCTGACGGAAAAGATCCCCCCATCCGGCGAGCTACAGCCGCAGCGACCACCAGCGTGCCATTTCCGTTCCAGAACAGGGGTTTATCACAATTTGGCGCCCAACGTACGAGCATTTGAGTAAATGCTTTAGCCCAGTATACGGTGTCTTTCAAGGACAGTGTAAGTCCTGGAGGGTTAACATAATTAACCATGCGTGAGTTGCGACACTATCCGAGATAGCTACTTGATGCTGTGGGAGTTAATTGGATTCTCATCAATTCAATTTCAAAGCAGAAATCATGATCCGAGAAGTTAAAAAAACTAAGAGGTCATTTGTTTTTGGTTTGAATGAGGAGAAAGAGGATTCCATGAGACTCATATTATATCGCAATATCAACTATTCAGTTTCAAGTTGATTTGATGACCGAAAGAAAAAAACCCTAAATAAAAACAAGACATATTCCATCTCCATTCTGGATTTAATTCCAATTTATTAGTTTTTTAGTAGTAATAAAAACAATATAAATATATACAGTACATAATATTAAACATCTGATTCGTTCCTCTAAGTGGATTTAGAAGAAACGACTATATGTTACCCAAAAAAAAATTATTGAAAATACGAACCGAGCAGTTTTAAGCACTGTTAGTCCTTTTTTCTTCTTTCATCTCTAGGCTACAGAATTTCAACCTGCTATATGTAATATTCGTTATCTAAAAGAAAAAAAAATAAGATTACTGTTAGATTTTTTTTAACAATTCGTAAATAGAAATTTTAAGTGTTTAACATTATAACCAACTTTAATCTTGTTTTGTTGTCTAGAAAGATTTATTTCTAAACTAATAATTTGTTTTTGTGTGTTGTCTTCAATAGAAACAAGTGTATCGAGAAACAAAACCACGCAAGAGGAGGTATATTGGAATATATACACGTTTTTTTCTCTACTCGTATTATTTCCTTGAAATATAATTTTTCCTTATATAATTCTGCCATTTTTCTTATGAGAATTACTTGCTAGTTGTGATTACAATAGTGGTACGCTGTTTCCTTTTACTTTCTCACCTTTCTTCATTAATTACAACATTGGACTTTATCCAGTCTTTACGTCGGTTGACAGGGGCTTGATACTTGTAGTAAACGGGTACGTTTCCATTAAGACGGTACATTCTAGTATATTTAATTTTTTGTCGTTGTAATTAGAAAGGCGGATAGAATTTTTTGTTGCCCACTATTAGGACATTTTCCTTATAAGCGATGAGCACTAGGAGACTTAGGTCACATAGTAGGATATCTAAAAGAAGCACTAACAACGGGTCTGGAACACCACAACCCTCACTGACAACACCAACCTTTCCGAATTCTGTACCTCCAGTTGCTACGAACGCAGTCACCCCGCTATTGTCTATAAATTTTCCACCTGGATTCGGACCTAGGACACACTCATCGCCGGAGCGCGATGATACCATAACAACACCTCCATATAGTAGTATTATGGGCAGGGAGACCAGTGAAGAAATAAGTAACACCATAAGACGCAACACAAGAGTCACGAGCCAACATAACCCTAACTTAACTCCTGTAATTGAGGAGGGAAATCTCAATATGGCTGATGATAACGAAGATATGTCGTTGAGGCAATATGTGTGTGCATCAGTAGAGGCTGCACAAGCTAACATCATGCGAGAGGTACACAACATGCAGTTAATGTTACCCCAGATGATTAGAGAATCGTTGCGTTCGGGGCATACTATTTCGTTTGAAAACCCAAATAATGAACGCCTACAATCCCTCCTAGACCAGTACGTCCAGCCGGCGGCACAGGCACAATTTCAAAAAAATCAGCCGCCTTTCCAGCAACAACAGCGCCCATCTGAACCGTTCAGACCACGACAACTATTCACTAACGATCCGCAACTTTTTCATCAGCAATATCCAGTATTCGCAAACCCACAGCTAAATAATCAATATTTCAAACCCATATCACCAAGCCAATTAGAGAAGTGGGGATTGAAATTCGATGGCACAAACAAGTGTCTTACCGTGGAGGATTTTGTATTTCGGGTTGAAATTTTGACACGCGATTATAATTGCTCATGGGATGTAGTGATGAAGGGGTTTCATCATCTGGTAACAGGAACTGCTGGTACCTGGTTTGGTCGTTCCGTATGAAATATCCTGTATGTGATTGGGATACTTTTAAATTTCACATTATAAAAAGATTCAGGAATTTCGAAAGCGGTTTCGAAATCCAGAGGAGGATCATGGAGCGAAGGCAGCTGCAAAATGAGTCGGCAGCCGCATATATAACCGAAATCGTGAATCTGAAAAACAAAATGAGGGTCCTTGTTCCAGAAGGTGAACTAGTAAAAATTGTGAAGGACAATTTAAGAGATGGTTTGGCTCTACTAACTTATCCCATGAAAATAGACAATTTAGACCACCTACTTGAAGAATGCAAACGCGCAGAACGAAATCTCGCTAAGCGCTCAACAAACCGATTACCCCTATTAAATAACCGAAGAGTCTATCAAATGAAGCTACATGGTTACCCGGAAGAAGGCGAGCAAATGAGAGAGCTAGAAGCCCTACAACATGAAAAATTGCTAGTAAAGCAACTCACTTGTTGGAACTGCAAGGCTCTCGGACACTCGTTTATAGAATGTCCAGTAGTCCAACGAAATGTATTCTGCTATAGGTGTGGGTTCGACGATGTAACCAGCCCGGCTTACCCAAGATGTTCGGGAAACCTGAAGCAGAGCACGCGGAAAACTGGGCCAGTGTGCTCAAGCACTCAAGCCGCCCAGTAGACGATAATTTTTCTCAGATAAGTCAACCGATGAAAAAAGCAACTCAAGAGTCCGATAAAATTAATAATCACCGTGGAAAGCCACAAAATTAAATAGTAGTTACACCGATAAAAATAAGATTAGCCCACAGGATAGTAGAATTGGAACGAAAGAGATGAGCAATAACGGTAAAAATTTTAATTATCAGCTTTCTTACGAGCAGCGGCTGGATAGGTATAATAATAAACGAGCAGAAATTTTCGCGGACTACATACCCATCACCAGTATAAAAATCCGTAAAACAAGAGAAAGATACGAAGAAAGAAAAAACGAGAGAAAACTAATTGCATCAACTACAATAAGCGACGAGAGTGATGAAAGACCCTACATGAGAGTCAATATTAAGGGCTCCTTATACCAGGGTCTACTCGATAGTGGAGCGTCCGTGAGTTGTCTCGGGAGGAACTGCTTAGAAAACGTGAAGAAAATGAACGTAAAAATATCAGACTACAAATCATCCGTCAGGACAGCTGATGGAAGAAAACATGTAATTGTAGGTAAAATTCAGACCGAAATCAGGTACGGAAACAAGTCGGTCAAAACAGTACTATATTTAGTACCCAACCTAAACCAGGAATTGATTCTCGGCTATGACTTCTGGAAGCAAATAGGTCTCAGAGTTTGTTTTAAAGATAGCCTTAATGAAATTTCGTTAGAGCAGAACGGAGAGTTACAAATGCATCAACTAACACCTCACCAGCATAGGATTTTAGAGCAAGTAAAAGGCTCTTTTGAACGTCATACACAACATGGCTTAGGGAAAACTCATTTAGAAATGCACACCATCGACACGGGAGATGCCCCACCCAAAAAAATGAGGCACTATCCAGTGAGCCCGGCTGTCCAAAAACTAATGTATGCCGAATTAGACATGATGATAGAGCTTGATGTAATCGAAATAGCGACGGGATCGGAATGGAATAACCGAGTGACTCTTGTGATAAAGCCGAACAAGAACAGACTGTGCCTTGATGCTCGGGAGCTCAACAAAATAACGAAAAAGGACGCATATCCTCTCCCGAATATTGATGGTTTATTGGCGCGGCTTGGTGATACACACTATATTTCGGCCATCGACCTAAAAGACGCCTTCTGGCAGGTTCCCCTGGACGAAGCTAGTAAAGCAAAGACAGCGTTCACTGTACCGGGTGGGCCACAATATCAATTTAAGGTGATGCCTTTCGGGCTGTGCAACGCCGCCCAGAGACTTTGCAGGCTGATGGACAAAGTCGTCCCAACAGAACTAAAAGATCGCATATTCGTATACCTCGATGATCTATTGGTGGTGTCATCCAACTTCGAGGACCATATGGCGATGCTGAAGACTGCAGGCGAGAAATTAACAGGTGCGGGTTTAACAATAAATATGCAAAAATCGAAATTCTGCTACAAAGAGCTCAAGTACCTGGGATTCATTGTTGGTGGAGGCAAATTAAGAACAGACGAAAATAAAGTTAGGGCGATTCTAGGTATCAAACCCCCGAAAAAGATGTCAGAAAATTTTTAGGCACGGTAGGGTGGTATCGCCGGTTCATTCTCGATTTTTCAACACTTACAGCCCCTCTTACCGACACTCTAAAAAAATCTCCGAAATTTCAATTAACAGCCGAAGCAATCCAGTCGTTCGAGGAGTTAAAACACCACTTAGTATCTAGTCCCGTGTTGTTCAGCCCTGACTTCGAGAAACCCTTCTTTGTGCAGTGCGACGCCTCAAACGTAGGAATAGGTGCAGTCTTGTTCCAAAGAGACGAGGATGGAGAGGAGCACCCCATCGAATATTTTTCCAAAAAATTGAATGGCGCACAAAAAAATTATTCAACTACAGAGAAAGAATGCCTGGCGGTAGTACTTGCCATTGAAAGATTTCGTCAATATATTGAGCTAATGAGTTTCACGGTTATCACAGACCATTCTAGCTTGAAGTGGCTAATGCGACAACAGGATTTGAATGGGCGCTTAGCTCGGTGGAGTTTAAAGTTACAGGGCTTTAAGTTCGATATCGAGCACAGAAAAGGGACTAAAAACGTGGTTCCGGACATGCTCTCTAGGCTCGACATGGAAGAGATAACCAAGGATGATGGTATAATCATCGACTTCAACTCCGACGCATTCCAAAACAGAGAATATACCGCCCTGATAGATACGGTTGAAAAAAATCGGGAAACGCTCCCAGATCTGAAGGTTGAGGAAGGTATTATTTATAAAAAAGTAAAATTTAATAGAAACGATGTTATGTCCGAGGACGAATGCAAGAAAATATGGTTGCCGGCCGAATTAACCATCAATGTAATAAAAAAATCTCACTCTGATAACACACTGCACGGCGGTTTCGTAAAAACGCTATATAATATACGCGAGTACTTTTATTGGCCATCAATGGTAAAGCAAATACGAGAATATGTTCAACTTTGTGAGAAATGTAAGGAAATTAAGCATCCAAAACAAATATTACGTCCGACGATGGGAAATGAGGTTCAGACCCAGAGGCCCTTTCAGAAAATATACGTTGACTTTTTAGGCCCCTACCCCCGAACTAAGTCTGGCAATACCTATATATTTATCGTCCTGGATCATAAAACCAAATTTGTTGTACTCAAAGCCCTGTCAAAAGCTACCACTAAAGGGATTATAAAATTTCTTCGCGACGAGGTATTTTATAAATTTCGGGTGCCACAAGTACTACACTCCGACAACGGAAATCAATTTACAGCAGAAGCTTTCAAAAATTTCTTGGATCTCTTCGGTATTAAACATCTTCGTACGCCCATTTATTCCCCGCAAGCCAACGCAAGCGGGAGGGTAAACCAAACCATTCTAAGTTCTATACGAAGCTTTCTTGAGAATGATCAGTCTAAATGGGATGAAAATTTGTCAAGAATAGAATGCACGCTGAGGGCAACAGTTTATGCCAGCACGGGAGTTACACCATACTTTGCCTTAACGCGGTATAACATGATTACTCATGCCTACGAGATTTTAAGAAAGTTGGATGCTGCTGAGGAAGGAGAAATTCAAGTTCTACCAAGGGCATCACATATGCAATTGGTACATCAAAAAATTAGCGAGCATCTACACAACGCCTATCAAAAGAATGCTAGGTCATACAACCGTAGAAGCAGAAACATAAAATACCAACCAGGCCAAGAGATTTTCAGAAAAAACTTCGTGCAAAGTAATTTTACAAAAGGCATTAACGCAAAACTTTGTAAGCCGTGGTTAAAATGTATAGTCCGTAGGGCGGTAGGAAACAATCAATACGAAATAGAAAATCTCAAGGGTCAGTTAATAGGAGTCGTACACGCACAACATCTAAAACAATAGCCCGTACCAAAATCAGCGGTATATCGGGCATCATAAGGCCCGTATTTATGAGGGGATAGTTTGTATTTGAGATGTATTTTGGGACAGAATTTTCATTTAAAATGTGTTTCCAACTCGAATTATTTTTGTATGAATACGGCAGTAATCCCATACGCAGAACGATGTAGTACTTGTCTCGTTTTTTTTAAACATATACACATGCACACCTGTAGGTAGATGTTTCTCGTTGATAGACTAAAAAGAGAAAATTTTACGAAAATGCGGGAAATTTTCGCTAATGTACTTACTCACCTGACCGAGTAGTAAGCCTTTTGCCCAAACTTGTTTTACTCCACCGGCTCCATGAAACAATTTGGCTTTGTGACCGCTACAATCTTTTTCAAAAATCCTTTTTTTATAATGTAGTTTGTAGCAACAGTCCACTGCATATTTGTCTCCCATATGAGTGGGACAAGTCTTTTGACGATTTAAACTCATGCGAGTAGCAGCACGCCAGCTGACTCAACTAAAATGTCCAGCTTCTTACAAAAAGCGTTTAAATGTTTTTTCGGGTGTAGCTTGACAACTCCAACTTGAGAAAGTTAAACCTCACTGTGCCGGGGGTGTGCTCATCGGTGCGAAATGCAGATGACACAGATTCTCATTCACAATAATGCAAGATGACGTTAAAAGAACTCGGGGCTGCCGGACTGTAGTAAGGAGTTAAGACAGGGCTGCTAACTCATGTAATCGGGGACGACGAGTAATTTGGTCGACACGATCAAAATCCATTTCCTTTGTAAGTCACACGTGTAAAGATCACCTGAATCATAAAACCGCGAGTAAATGTAAAAGGGATAATTAAAGTCCTTCAATAATCCCGATAGACAGAGTGAAATTAAAAGCGATAAGAATTCTCGGCCGTCTTGGTTCTCGCGAGTAAAACTCAAGCTGATCGAGGAAGAAATACCGATTTTTACTGAATGAACACACAGAATTGTAAGTATTTTCAATTAACGCTAATATTTTCCTGCCAGGAGAACGACTATATAATGCAAAAGATTTCGTCAATATTAATATCTGACCAAAAAATTTCTTGTTCTCCAAGACCTCCCCGACCCGACTGTACGTATAACACCCCTAATTTCAACAACGAAGGAAAACTGCGTATAATCGCGAGGCTTCTCCTACTGTCGCTCGTGTGGGATCCACAACATAACTCACAGTCTGAGAATCAGCCGCAGTGCTTCAGTATAAGTTCCCCAAAATTTGGAGAGTGTTGCAAAGCGATATTTAAGGAGGTAAATCTGTGTCGCATTTCCTTTACTTTCCGTTTCACGTAAATTATGAATAGCAAAGGAAAGTACCATTAGTCATTTTAGTTGTTGTGATCCCCGATAAGCATTTGCCAAGTACTAATTTTATAGAACAACTATAGAAAATTTTCACTAACCAACGGATAAATAACAATAGAAAAAAAAACAAAAACGCAAACAAAACAGAACATCCACATAACCTAACAGTTGTCTTTCGATTACATGCTATATATGTATATTTACATTTAAGTACATACATACATACCGTTTCCCGGTAAAAACAAAAAAAAATAAGAATACATACATATGTATACGTAACGTAACTATATATTGAGCAACCATAGGACATAATATAAAAACCGTAATTACAAACGTGTCCATGTCATTAGTAGAGCGGTGAGAAAAAAAAGAATTAATTTGTAAAAAAAAGAGAAAGGAAAAGTATAAGATACAAAATCAATTAATGTAATTTACAAAAACATACAAAAAAATACATTATAAGACAAACTAATAGGAAATGTATGTTGTTTCGAAATAATAAAGAATTGAAATTGGCCAATTCTACTATTTTACGTCGTTATAAAATTATCAGAAATTAAACAAATTTGTTGAATATCGAATAAAAAAAACAGCAAGTGCATTATTCCATGTAGCATTACGGTTAGCCGAAAATAAAAACGATTAACTGATTTATTTGAATAATTTTTCTTGCTACAGTTGCAAACGTTTTTCCATTATTAATCCTTCTTGTTTTCGGCACCACGCAAAAGTAGAAATAAACGCTATATAAGTATATCAAAACATTAATTATAGCTATTACTGTTACACTATATTAACCGTCCTTATAAGTAAATAAAACATTGATTATATAAGTAACTAACAAACAAATAAAAGATAAATATATGTATATAATCTGAAATGTCATACAGTCGAGTATAAATTAACAAAATGTGGTAGACTATTAAACTTAAGGTTGAAATGTGGCTGGGGAAAAGAATAGGGCTATAGTTAGTGCGGCATAAGGACAGTATTCACAAACGCAAAAAAACCCATCAGGCACGAATAATGTCACGGATGATTGTAACATGTCATAAGGGGAGGGCTGCCTGGGTTGGACAATAACATCATGTCCTTTTTAGCTCGGATTCCATTACGTCCAGAATGATGGGTATTCGATCATCAGCAGTCCGTCATTACTTTGACGGGCGATACTAGTTTCAGCTTCACTGTGATTTTTTTTTCAACATTTTTTTTTGTAGTACATCTCTTTTTTTGGCACGAACTTTTGATGGTGAAAACCTGACGGAAAAGATCCCCCCAGCAGCGACCACCAGCGTGCCATTTCCGTTCCAGAACAGGGGTTTATCACAATTTGGCGCCCAACGTACGAGCATTTGAGTAAATGCTTTAGCCCAGTATACGGTGTCTTTCAAGGACAGTGTAAGTCCTGGAGGGTTAACATAATTAACCATGCGTGAGTTGCGACACTATCCGAGATAGCTACTTGATGCTGTGGGAGTTAATTGGATTCTCATCAATTCAATTTCAAAGCAGAAATCATGATCCGAGAAGTTAAAAAAACTAAGAGGTCATTTGTTTTTGGTTTGAATGAGGAGAAAGAGGATTCCATGAGACTCATATTATATCGCAATATCAACTATTCAGTTTCAAGTTGATTTGATGACCGAAAGAAAAAAAACCCTAAATAAAAACAAGACATATTCCATCTCCATTCTGTATTTAATTCCAATTTATTAGTTTTTTAGTAGTAATAAAAACAATATAAATATATACAGTACATAATATTAAACATCTGATTCGTTCCTCTAAGTGGATTTAGAAGAAACGACTATATGTTACCCAAAAAAAAAATTATTGAAAATACGAACCGAGCAGTTTTAAGCACTGTCCTTTTTTCTTCTTTCATCTCTAGGCTACAGAATTTCAACCTGCTATATGTAATATTCGTTATCTAAAAGAAAAAAAAATAAGATTACTGTTAGATTTTTTTTAACAATTCGTAAATAGAAATTTTAAGTGTTTAACATTATAACCAACTTTAATCTTGTTTTGTTGTCTAGAAAGATTTATTTCTAAACTAATAATTTGTTTTTGTGTGTTGTCTTCAATAGAAACAAGAGTATCGAGAAACAAAACCACGCAAGAGAAGGTATATTGGAATATATACACGTTTTTTTCTCTACTCGTATTATTTCCTTGAAATATAATTTTTCCTTATATAATTCTGCCATTTTTCTTATGAGAATTACTTGCTAGTTGTGATTACAATAGTGGTACGCTGTTTCCTTTTACTTTCTCACCTTTCTTCATTAATTACAACATTGGACTTTATCCAGTCTTTACGTCGGTTGACAGGGGCTTGATACTTGTAGTAAACGGGTACGTTTCCATTAAGACGGTACATTCTAGTATATTTAATTTTTTGTCGTTGTAATTAGAAAGGCGGATAGAATTTTTTGTTGCCCACTATTAGGACATTTTCCTTATAAGCGATGAGCACTAGGAGACTTAGGTCACACAGTAGGATATCTAAAAGAAGCACTAACAACGGGTCTGGAACACCACAACCCTCACTGACAACACCAACCTTTCCGAATTCTGTACCTCCAGTTGCTACGAACGCAGTCGATCCGCAACTTTTTCATCAGCAATATCCAGTATTCGCAAACCCACAGCTAAATAATCAATATTTCAAACCCATATCACCAAGCCAATTAGAGAAGTGGGGATTGAAATTCGATGGCACAAACAAGTGTCTTACCGTGGAGGATTTTGTATTTGGGGTTGAAGTTTTGACACGCGATTATAATTGCTCATGGGATGTAGTGATGAAGGGGTTTCATCACCTGGTAACAGGAACTGCTGGTACCTGGTTTTGGTCGTTCCGTATGAAATATCCTGTATGTGATTGGGATACTTTTAAATTTCACATTATAAAAAGATTCAGGAATTTCGAAAGCGATTTCGAAATCCAGAGGAGGATCATGGAGCGAAGGCAGCTGCAAAATGAGTCGGCAGCCGCATATATAACCGAAATCGTGAATCTGAAAAACCAAATGAGGGTCCTTGTTCCAGAAGGTGAACTAGTAAAAATTGTGAAGGACAATTTAAGAGATGGTTTGGCTCTACTAACTTATCCCATGAAAATAGACAATTTAGACCACCTACTTGAAGAATGCAAACGCGCAGAACGAAATCTCGCTAAGCGCTCAACAAACCGATTACCCCTATTAAATAACCGAAGAGTCTATCAAATGGAGCTACATGGTTACCCGGAAGAAGGCGAGCAAATGAGAGAGCTAGAAGCCCTACAACATGAAAAATTGCTAGTAAAGCAACTCACTTGTTGGAACTGCAAGGCTCTCGGACACTCGTTTATAGAATGTCCAGTAGTCCAACGAAATGTATTCTGCTATAGGTGTGGGTTCGACGATGTAACCAGCCCGGCTTACCCAAGATGTTCGGGAAACCTGAAGCAGAGCACGCGGAAAACTGGGCCAGTGTGCTCAAGCACTCAAGCCGCCCAGTAGACGATAATTTTTCTCAGATAAGTCAACCGATGAAAAAAACAACTCAAGAGTCCGATAAAATTAATAATCACCGTGGTAAAGCCACAAAATTAAATAGTAGTTACACCGATAAAAATAAGATTAGCCCACAGGAAATTAGAATTGGAACGAAAGAGATGAGCAATAACAGTAAAAATTTTAATTATCAGCTTTCTTACGAGCAGCGGCTGGATAGGTATAATAATAAACGAGCAGAAATTTTCGCGGACTACATACCCATCACCAGTATAAAAATCCGTAAAACAAGAGAAAGATACAAAGAAAGAAAAAAAGAGAGAAAAGTAATTGCATCAACTACAATAAGCGACGAGAGTGATGAAAGACCCTACATGAGAGTCAATATTAAGGGCTCCTTATACCAGGGCCTCCTCGAGCGTCCGTGAGTTGTCTCGGGAGAAAATGAACGTAAAAATATCAGACTACAAATCATCCGTCAGGACAGCTGATGGAAGAAAACATGTAATTGTAGGTAAAATTCAGACCGAAATCAGGTACGGAAACAAGTCGGTCAAAACAGTACTATATTTAGTACCCAACCTAAACCAGGAATTGATTCTCGGCTATGACTTCTGGAAGCAAATAGGTCTCAGAGTTTGTTTTAAAGATAGCCATAATGAAATTTCGTTAGAGCAGAACGGAGAGTTACAAATGCATCAACTAACACCTCACCAGCATAGGATTTTAGAGCAAGTAATAGGCTCTTTTGAACGTCATACACAACATGGCTTAGGGAAAACTCATTTAGAAATGCACACCATCGACACGGGAGATGCCCCACCCAAAAAAATGAGGCACTATCCAGTGAGCCCGGCTGTCCAAAAACTAATGTATGCCGAATTAGACAGGATGATAGAGCTTGATGTAATCGAAATAGCGACGGGATCGGAATGGAATAACCGAGTGACTCTTGTGATAAAGCCGAACAAGAACAGACTGTGCCTTGATGCTCGGGAGCTCAACAAAATAACGAAAAAGGACGCATATCCTCTCCCGAATATTGATGGTTTATTGGCGCGGCTTGGTGATACACACTATATTTCGGCCATCGACCTAAAAGACGCCTTCTGGCAGGTTCCCCTGGACGAAGCTAGTAAAGCAAAGACAGCGTTCACTCTACCGGGTAGGCCACAATATCAATTTAAGGTGATGCCTTTCGGGCTGTGCAACGCCGCCCAGAGACTTTGCAGGCTGATGGACAAAGTCGTCCCAACAGAATGAAAAGATCGCTTATTCGTATACCTCGATGATCTATTTATGGTGGCATCCAACTTCGAGGACCATATGGCGATGCTGAAGACTGCAGGCGAGAAATTAACAGGTTCGGGTTTAACAATAAATATGCAAAAATCGAAATTCTGATACAAAGAGCTCAAGTACCTGGGATTCATTGTTGGTGGAGGCAAATTAAGAACAGACGAAAATAAAGTTAGGGCGATTCTAGGTATCAAACCCCCGAAAAAGATGTCAGAAAATTTTTAGGCACGGTAGGGTGGTATCGCTGGTTCATTCTCGATTTTTCAACACTTACAGCCCCTCTCACCGACACTCTAAAAAAATCTCCGAAATTTCAATTAACAGCCGAAGTCGTTTGAGGAGTTAAAACACCGCTTAGTATCTAGTCCCGTGTTGTTCAGCCCTGACTTCGAGAAACCCTTCTTTGTGCAGTGCGACGCCTCAAACGTAGGAATAGGTGCAGTCTTGTTCCAAAGAGACGAGGATGGAGAGGAGCACCCCATCGAATATTTTTCCAAAAAATTGAATGGCGCACAAAAAAATTATTCAACTACAGAGAAAGAATGCCTGGCGGTAGTACTTGCCATTGAAAGATTTCGTCAATATATTGAGCTAATGAGTTTCACGGTTATCACAGACCATTCTAGCTTGAAGTGGCTAATGCGACAACAGGATTTGAATGGGCGCTTAGCTCGGTGGAGTTTAAAGTTACAGGGCTTTAAGTTCGATATCGAGCACAGAAAAGGGACTAAAAACGTGGTTCCGGACATGCTCTCTAGGCTCGACATGGAAGAGATAACCAAGGATGATGGTATAATCATCGACTTCAACTCCGACGCATTCAAAATCAGAGAATATAACGCCCTGATAGATACGGTTGAACAAAATCGGGAAACGCTCCCAGATCTGAAGGTTGAGGAAGGTATTATTTATAAAAAAGTAAAATTCAATAGAAACGATGTTATGTCCGAGGACGAATGCTGGAAAATATGGTTGTCGGCCGAATTAACCATCAATGTAATAAACAAATCTCACTCTGATAACACCCTGCACGGCGGTTTCGCAAAAACGCTATATAATATACGCGAATACTTTTATTGCCCATCAATGGTAAAGCAAATACGAGAATATGTTCAAATTTGTGAGAAATGTAAGGAAATTAAGCATCCAAAACAAATATTACGTCCGACGATGGGAAATGAGGTTCAGACCCAGAGGCCCTTTCAGAAAATATACGTTGACTTTTTAGGCCCCTACCCCCGAACTAAGTCTGGCAATACCTATATATTTATCGTCCTGGATCATAAAACCAAATTTGTTGTACTCAAAGCCCTGTCAAAAGCTACCACTAAAGGGATTATAAAATTTCTTCGCGACGAGGTATTTTATAAATTTCGGGTGCCACAAGTACTACACTCCGACAACGGAAATCAATTTACAGCAGAAGCTTTCAAAAATTTCTTGGATCTCTTCAATTTACAGCAGCTTTCAAAAATTTCTTGGATCTCTTCTACTACACTCCGACAACGGAAATCAATTTACAGCAGAAGCTTTCAAAAATTTCTTGGATCTCTTCGGTATTAAACATCTTCGTACGCCCATTTATTCCCCGCAAGCCAACGCAAGCGGGAGGGTAAACCAAACCATTCTAAGTTCTATACGAAGCTTTCTTGAGAATGATCAGTCTAAATGGGATGAAAATTTGTCAAGAATAGAATGCCAGCACGGGAGTTACACCATACTTTGCCTTAACGCGGTATAACATGATTACTCATGCCTACGAGATTTTAAGAAAGTTGGATGCTGCTGAGGAAGGAGAAATTCAAGTTCTACCAAGGGCATCACATATGCAATTGGTACATCAAAAAATTAGCGAGCATCTACACAACGCCTATCAAAAGAATGCTAGGTCATACAACCGTAGAAGCAGAAACATAAAATACTAACCAGGCCAAGAGATTTTCAGAAAAAACTTCGTGCAAAGTAATTTTACAAAAGGCATTAACGCAAAACTTTGTAAGCCGTGGTTAAAATGTAAAGTCCGTAGGGCGGTAGGAAACAATCAATACGAAATAGAAAATCTCAAGGGTCAGTTAATAGGAGTCGTACACGCACAACATCTAAAACAATAGCCCGTACCAAAATCAGCGGTATATCGGGCATCATAAGGCCCGTAATTATGAGGGGATAGTTTGTATTTGAGATGTATTTTGGGACAGAATTTTCATTTAAAATATGTTTCCAACTCGAATTATTTTTGTATGAATACGGCAGTAACCCTTTACGCAGAACGATGTAGTACTTGTCTCGTTTTTTTTAAACATATACACATGCACACCTGTAGGTAGATGTTTCTCGTTGATAGACTAAAAAGAGAAAATTTTACGAAAATGCGGGAAATTTTCGCTAATGTACATACTCACCTGACCGAGTAGTAAGCCTTTTGCCCAAACTTGTTTTACTCCACCGGCTCCATGAAACAATTTGGCTTTGTGACCGCTACAATCTTTTTCAAAAATCCTTTTTTTATAATGTAGTTTGTAGCAACAGTCCACTGCATATTTGTCTCCCATATGAGTGGGACAAGTCTTTTGACGATTTAAACTCATGCGAGTAGCAGCACGTCAGCTGACTCAACTAAAATGTCCAGCTTCTTACAAAAAGCGTTTAAATGTTTTTTCGGGTGTAGCTTGACAACTCCAACTTGAGAAAGTTAAACCTCACTGTGCCGGGGGTGTGTTCATCGGTGCGAAATGCAGATGACACAGATTCTCATTCACAATAATGCAAGATGACGTTAAAAGAACTCGGGGCTGCCGGACTGTAGTAAGGAGTTAAGACAGGGCTGCTAACTCATGTAATCGGGGACGACGAGTAATTTGGTCGACACGATCAAAATCCATTTCCTTTGTAAGTCACACGTGTAAAGATCACCTGAATCATAAAACCGGGAGCAAATGTAAAAGGGATAATTAAAGTCCTTCATTAATCCCGATAGACAGAGTGAAATTAAAAGCGATAAGAATTCTCGGCCGTCTTGGTTCTCGCGAGTAAAACTCAAGCTGATCGAGGAAGAAATACCGATTTTTACTGAATGAACACACAGAATTGTAAGTATTTTCAATTAACGCTAATATTTTCCTGCCAGGAGAACGACTATATAATGCAAAAGATTTCGTCAATATTAATATCTGACCAAAAAATTTCTTGTTCTCCAAGACCTCCCCGACCCGACTGTACGTATAACACCCCTAATTTAAACAACGAAGGAAAACTGCGTATAATCGCGAGGCTTCTCCTACTGTCGCTCGTGTGGGATCCACATAACTCACAGTCTGAGAATCAGCCGCAGTGCTTCAGTATAAGTTCCCCAAAATTTGGAGAGTGTTGCAAAGCGATATTTAAGGAGGTAAATCTGTGTCGCATTTCCTTTATTTTCCGTTTCACGTAAATTATGAATAGCAAAGGAAAGTACCATTAGTCATTTTAGTTGTTGTGATCCCCGATAAGCATTTGCCAAGTACTAATTTTATAGAACAACTATAGAAAATTTTCACTAACCAACGGATAAATAACAAAAGAAAAAAAACAAAAACGCAAACAAAACAGAACATCCACATAACCTAACATCCACATAACAGTTGTCTTTCGATTACATGCTATATATGTATATTTACATTTAAGTACATAGATACATACCGTTTCCCGGTAAAAACAAAAAAAAAAAATACATACATATGTATACGTAACGTAACTATATATTGAGCAACCCTAGGACATAATATAAAAACCGTAATTACAAACGTGTCCATGTCATTAGTAGAGCGGTGAGAAAAAAAAGAATTAATTTGTAAAAAAGAGAAAGGAAAAGTATAAGATACAAAATCAATTAATGTAATTTACAAAAACATACAAAAAAATACATTATAAGACAAACTAATAGAAAATGTATGTTGTTTCGAAATAATAAAGAATTGAAATTTGGAATGAATTTCCGTCATCCCACGTCAAATTTGGTTGATAAACAGACCGGTTTCGGCTATGTGCCATCTTCAGTGTTCTCTCAGTAACTAATCGTTTTTTGTGTTGTCCCTTGTCTTTCGTATAGTTTCCTTGTGTACCTAACCTCTTTTCCTCTCTTTCTCTCTTGTTCGTGTCTGCATCTCTCTCGTTCGTATATATTCGTGTGTGGCTCTCTCTCGTTCGTATATATTCCTGTGTGCTCTATATCTACCTGCTTCTTGTTCGTTTAATTTTTCTCTTGTTAGTCTCTTGTGTTTACCGTTACAGTTTATTATTTGAGTGATCATTTGCTAGGTGTTTTATCTTTGTGTAGGTAATAGTCTGTGATTGTACGTTTTTGGGTTTCTTTTGGGTTTTTTTTTCGTTTGTTGTCTTGTCTGGTTTTCTTGGGTTATTGTTTTCTTTTGTGTAAAAATGTTTTAGCGGTTCAAATATTATGTCTGACGCAGTGTTTATTTGTTCGTTTATAATTCTTCCGTCAAACGTTTTTTGTTTGTATATTTCCATGTTTTCTAATACGTTCAGTCGCCGTCCTTTGTGCTGTAAATGCAGTAATTCAACTGTTTGTCTGATGTGTCTTGGTGTACATTTGTTGTTGAATATGTCGTTCGCGAAATTTGATTCTGGCGTTGCTCCTGGTTGTTTCAGTTTCTTGTTGTAGTCTCTTATGTGCTCCCGAAATCTTGTTTTTATTTTCCGTCCTGTTTGTCCGATGTAGCTATGTTTGCATGAGCAAGTCAATTTGTAAACTCCTTGCTTATCTAGGGGGTCCGTTTCGTTTGTGCTATTTCGTAGTATTCTACCCAAATTGTTTTTTGTTCGGAATGCTGTGTTAATATTGTGTTTTCTAAAAAATTTTGCTAGTTTGTATGTTGATTTGCCCATATACGTTAAAGTAGCCCAAGTTCCATTCTCTTGCTCCTGTTCTCTGTTCCGTTCTTTATTTGTTTTGATATCATTTCGGATTTTGTCTACTAGTTCTTTTTTGTATCCATTGTTTTCTGCTATGTCATATATTGTTTTTATCTCTTTCTTATAGGCCTCACGTGTTAGTGGTATTCGTTCAAGTCTTGTTAATAATTGTCTAATTGCCGCGTTCTTGTGTTGTTGAGGATGGTTCGATGAATTATGTATTATTGTATCTGTGGCCGTTGGTTTTCTGTATATTTCGTATTCAACTCTATTTAAACTCTTATTTGCTTTAATTGTTAGGTCTAGGTAATTTATTTTGTCGTCTTCTTCTACTTCCATTGTGAATTTAATACTTTTATGTTGCTTATTCAGGAGCTCAAGAACTTGTTCTTCTCTATTTCCTTCCAGTATACATATAATATCGTCGACATATCTTGCATAGAATGTTACCCCGAAATTGGTTTTTAGATCATCTACGTATTTCTCTTCTAGATTTTGCATAAACACCTCCATGAGGATTGCTGATGTTGGATTTCCCATTCCTAGTCCGTTAGTTTGTCTGTATATGCTATTGTTAAATTTAAAGTAATTCTGTTCTAGTGTGGCTTTCAGTGTGTTTACGAGTTGATTGGAAAATTCTACGTTTTCTGTTTTGTTGAGTAGTGTTTTATGTACAATGTTTATTGTCTCCGTTGTTGGAATTGATGGATATAAATCTTTTACGTCAAATGAGACTAGTTTACTATTTTTCGTTATTTCTACATTATCTAGCTTTGTAACTAATTCCGTGGTGTTGGCTATTGTGTGTTTGTTTTTTATGCTCAAGGTATCTTTCAGTATTGTTTTTAGATATTTCGATAATTTGTAACTTGGAGCAGATTTGTAGTTAATTATGGGTCTCATAGGTGTGTTCATTTTATGTATTTTCGGTAGTGCGATCATAGATGGGGCTGATGAGTTTATCAACCAAATTTGACGTGGGATGACGGAAATTCATTCCAAATTGCATCAAACCCCGTCGGAAGAAAAACACAACACTTAACAAATGCCTGTCAGGCTTACAATTTAGACTCTATTGGACTTATAAACGCTTTCAAACTACGTCAACTGAAGATACTTACAATAAAAGCAAACATTTGGTTCAACAAACAATGTCTCGCATTGAATGTCACACCAAGATACGCTAGAATACAACTGAAGACCGACACAGTAGCAAGTAGGAAGACTGCAAAAAGGACCGAAAAGAATTTCGTAAAATTCGAAATCCAGAGCTTGTATGCCAAAAAAGAAATGACGAACTCTGAAATCCTAGACATTCATTTACAATTGGCTGAACGAATCCCAACCGACATACTGATGGACATATTTGACCAAATAAATACAACAAACACACTAACAATAGAACAGAAATACAAGAAGTTGAACAAAAAACTCGGTGAACTAACACGATCAACAAACATACAAAAAGCACAACTTCCACACTAGATTCATAAACCTGACTGAAGTTGCTATCAATAATGAGGAGGGTCGATTACTGGAGAAGGGTTTAAAACACAATATCCGGGAAAATAACAAAAAGAAGGAAATAGAGCAAACCATTGTGGACACAGAAGTTGCAATATCGATGCTACCAAACGAAGAGCAGGAGGAAGCCAGATACATCTGCAAACGGATAATAGAGAAGGAAGTTAAATCTAAAAGGAATCAAAACAAGGAACATGAAACAGTTAAGAACTTAAAACAGAAACTAAGGTCTAACAATATCATAACAACAAAAGCAGATAAAGGAAACACAACGGTATTAATAAAAAAAGAGGATTACATCACAAAAACGGAA
>CATQFJ010000219.1:0-20305 GCA_956483585.1 Gymnocheta viridis
ACAAAATGCTATGCAATAGCTTTGCCGCAGCAGTTCTCGAGTGCCACATGTCTTTTTTTATTGGGGTATCAGTAACGCTGCAAAAGAAAAGGCTATAGCCTTTTCTATTAATTAAAAAAATTATGTTAGTTATTTTTTTTTAATTTAATACATTTTATTGAAAACAAAATGCTATGCAATAGCTTTGCCGCAGCAGTTCTCGAGTGCCACATGTCTTTTTTTATTGGGGTATCAGTAACGCTGCAAAAGAAAAGGCTATAGCCTTTTCTATTAATTAAAAAAATTATGTTAGTTATTTTTTTTTAATTTAATACATTTTATTGAAAACAAAATGCTATGCAATAGCTTTGCCGCAGCAGTTCTCGAGTGCCACATGTCTTTTTTTATTGGGGTATCAGTAACGCTGCAAAAGAAAAGGCTATAGCCTTTTCTATTAATTAAAAAAATTATGTTAGTTATTTTTTTTTAATTTAATACATTTTATTGAAAACAAAATGCTATGCAATAGCTTTGCCGCAGCAGTTCTCGAGTGCCACATGTCTTTTTTTATTGGGGTATCAGTAACGCTGCAAAAGAAAAGGCTATAGCCTTTTCTATTAATTAAAAAAATTATGTTAGTTATTTTTTTTTAATTTAATACATTTTATTGAAAACAAAATGCTATGCAATAGCTTTGCCGCAGCAGTTCTCGAGTGCCACATGTCTTTTTTTATTGGGGTATCAGTAACGCTGCAAAAGAAAAGGCTATAGCCTTTTCTATTAATTAAAAAAATTATGTTAGTTATTTTTTTTTAATTTAATACATTTTATTGAAAACAAAATGCTATGCAATAGCTTTGCCGCAGCAGTTCTCGAGTGCCACATGTCTTTTTTTATTGGGGTATCAGTAACGCTGCAAAAGAAAAGGCTATAGCCTTTTCTATTAATTAAAAAAAATTATGTTAGTTATTTTTTTTTAATTTAATACATTTTATTGAAAACAAAATGCTATGCAATAGCTTTGCCGCAGCAGTTCTCGAGTGCCACATGTCTTTTTTTATTGGGGTATCAGTAACGCTGCAAAAGAAAAGGCTATAGCCTTTTCTATTAATTAAAAAAATTATGTTAGTTATTTTTTTTTAATTTAATACATTTTATTGAAAACAAAATGCTATGCAATAGCTTTGCCGCAGCAGTTCTCGAGTGCCACATGTCTTTTTTTATTGGGGTATCAGTAACGCTGCAAAAGAAAAGGCTATAGCCTTTTCTATTAATTAAAAAAAATTATGTTAGTTATTTTTTTTTAATTTAATACATTTTATTGAAAACAAAATGCTATGCAATAGCTTTGCCGCAGCAGTTCTCGAGTGCCACATGTCTTTTTTTATTGGGGTATCAGTAACGCTGCAAAAGAAAAGGCTATAGCCTTTTCTATTAATTAAAAAAAATTATGTTAGTTATTTTTTTTTAATTTAATACATTTTATTGAAAACAAAATGCTATGCAATAGCTTTGCCGCAGCAGTTCTCGAGTGCCACATGTCTTTTTTTATTGGGGTATCAGTAACGCTGCAAAAGAAAAGGCTATAGCCTTTTCTATTAATTAAAAAAAATTATGTTAGTTATTTTTTTTTAATTTAATACATTTTATTGAAAACAAAATGCTATGCAATAGCTTTGCCGCAGCAGTTCTCGAGTGCCACATGTCTTTTTTTATTGGGGTATCAGTAACGCTGCAAAAGAAAAGGCTATAGCCTTTTCTATTAATTAAAAAAAATTATGTTAGTTATTTTTTTTTAATTTAATACATTTTATTGAAAACAAAATGCTATGCAATAGCTTTGCCGCAGCAGTTCTCGAGTGCCACATGTCTTTTTTTATTGGGGTATCAGTAACGCTGCAAAAGAAAAGGCTATAGCCTTTTCTATTAATTAAAAAAATTATGTTAGTTATTTTTTTTTAATTTAATACATTTTATTGAAAACAAAATGCTATGCAATAGCTTTGCCGCAGCAGTTCTCGAGTGCCACATGTCTTTTTTTATTGGGGTATCAGTAACGCTGCAAAAGAAAAGGCTATAGCCTTTTCTATTAATTAAAAAAATTATGTTAGTTATTTTTTTTTAATTTAATACATTTTATTGAAAACAAAATGCTATGCAATAGCTTTGCCGCAGCAGTTCTCGAGTGCCACATGTCTTTTTTTATTGGGGTATCAGTAACGCTGCAAAAGAAAAGGCTATAGCCTTTTCTATTAATTAAAAAAAATTATGTTAGTTATTTTTTTTTAATTTAATACATTTTATTGAAAACAAAATGCTATGCAATAGCTTTGCCGCAGCAGTTCTCGAGTGCCACATGTCTTTTTTTATTGGGGTATCAGTAACGCTGCAAAAGAAAAGGCTATAGCCTTTTCTATTAATTAAAAAAATTATGTTAGTTATTTTTTTTTAATTTAATACATTTTATTGAAAACAAAATGCTATGCAATAGCTTTGCCGCAGCAGTTCTCGAGTGCCACATGTCTTTTTTTATTGGGGTATCAGTAACGCTGCAAAAGAAAAGGCTATAGCCTTTTCTATTAATTAAAAAAATTATGTTAGTTATTTTTTTTTAATTTAATACATTTTATTGAAAACAAAATGCTATGCAATAGCTTTGCCGCAGCAGTTCTCGAGTGCCACATGTCTTTTTTTATTGGGGTATCAGTAACGCTGCAAAAGAAAAGGCTATAGCCTTTTCTATTAATTAAAAAAATTATGTTAGTTATTTTTTTTTAATTTAATACATTTTATTGAAAACAAAATGCTATGCAATAGCTTTGCCGCAGCAGTTCTCGAGTGCCACATGTCTTTTTTTATTGGGGTATCAGTAACGCTGCAAAAGAAAAGGCTATAGCCTTTTCTATTAATTAAAAAAATTATGTTAGTTATTTTTTTTTAATTTAATACATTTTATTGAAAACAAAATGCTATGCAATAGCTTTGCCGCAGCAGTTCTCGAGTGCCACATGTCTTTTTTTATTGGGGTATCAGTAACGCTGCAAAAGAAAAGGCAGCTTTTCTATTAATTAAAAAAATTATGTTAGTTATTTTTTTTTTAATTTAATACATTGTATTGAAAACAAAATGCTATGCAATAGCTTTGCCGCAGCAGTTCTCGAGTGCCACATGTCTTTTTTTATTGGGGTATCAGTAACGCTGCAAAAGAAAAGGCTATAGCCTTTTCTATTAATTAAAAAAATTATGTTAGTTATTTTTTTTTAATTTAATACATTTTATTGAAAACAAAATGCTATGCAATAGCTTTGCCGCAGCAGTTCTCGAGTGCCACATGTCTTTTTTTATTGGGGTATCAGTAACGCTGCAAAAGAAAAGGCTATAGCCTTTTCTATTAATTAAAAAAATTATGTTAGTTATTTTTTTTTAATTTAATACATTTTATTGAAAACAAAATGCTATGCAATAGCTTTGCCGCAGCAGTTCTCGAGTGCCACATGTCTTTTTTTATTGGGGTATCAGTAACGCTGCAAAAGAAAAGGCTATAGCCTTTTCTATTAATTAAAAAAATTATGTTAGTTATTTTTTTTTAATTTAATACATTTTATTGAAAACAAAATGCTATGCAATAGCTTTGCCGCAGCAGTTCTCGAGTGCCACATGTCTTTTTTTATTGGGGTATCAGTAACGCTGCAAAAGAAAAGGCTATAGCCTTTTCTATTAATTAAAAAAATTATGTTAGTTATTTTTTTTTAATTTAATACATTTTATTGAAAACAAAATGCTATGCAATAGCTTTGCCGCAGCAGTTCTCGAGTGCCACATGTCTTTTTTTATTGGGGTATCAGTAACGCTGCAAAAGAAAAGGCTATAGCCTTTTCTATTAATTAAAAAAAATTATGTTAGTTATTTTTTTTTAATTTAATACATTTTATTGAAAACAAAATGCTATGCAATAGCTTTGCCGCAGCAGTTCTCGAGTGCCACATGTCTTTTTTTATTGGGGTATCAGTAACGCTGCAAAAGAAAAGGCTATAGCCTTTTCTATTAATTAAAAAAATTATGTTAGTTATTTTTTTTTAATTTAATACATTTTATTGAAAACAAAATGCTATGCAATAGCTTTGCCGCAGCAGTTCTCGAGTGCCACATGTCTTTTTTTATTGGGGTATCAGTAACGCTGCAAAAGAAAAGGCTATAGCCTTTTCTATTAATTAAAAAAATTATGTTAGTTATTTTTTTTTAATTTAATACATTTTATTGAAAACAAAATGCTATGCAATAGCTTTGCCGCAGCAGTTCTCGAGTGCCACATGTCTTTTTTTATTGGGGTATCAGTAACGCTGCAAAAGAAAAGGCTATAGCCTTTTCTATTAATTAAAAAAATTATGTTAGTTATTTTTTTTTAATTTAATACATTTTATTGAAAACAAAATGCTATGCAATAGCTTTGCCGCAGCAGTTCTCGAGTGCCACATGTCTTTTTTTATTGGGGTATCAGTAACGCTGCAAAAGAAAAGGCTATAGCCTTTTCTATTAATTAAAAAAATTATGTTAGTTATTTTTTTTTAATTTAATACATTTTATTGAAAACAAAATGCTATGCAATAGCTTTGCCGCAGCAGTTCTCGAGTGCCACATGTCTTTTTTTATTGGGGTATCAGTAACGCTGCAAAAGAAAAGGCTATAGCCTTTTCTATTAATTAAAAAAATTATGTTAGTTATTTTTTTTTAATTTAATACATTTTATTGAAAACAAAATGCTATGCAATAGCTTTGCCGCAGCAGTTCTCGAGTGCCACATGTCTTTTTTTATTGGGGTATCAGTAACGCTGCAAAAGAAAAGGCTATAGCCTTTTCTATTAATTAAAAAAATTATGTTAGTTATTTTTTTTTAATTTAATACATTTTATTGAAAACAAAATGCTATGCAATAGCTTTGCCGCAGCAGTTCTCGAGTGCCACATGTCTTTTTTTATTGGGGTATCAGTAACGCTGCAAAAGAAAAGGCTATAGCCTTTTCTATTAATTAAAAAAATTATGTTAGTTATTTTTTTTTAATTTAATACATTTTATTGAAAACAAAATGCTATGCAATAGCTTTGCCGCAGCAGTTCTCGAGTGCCACATGTCTTTTTTTATTGGGGTATCAGTAACGCTGCAAAAGAAAAGGCTATAGCCTTTTCTATTAATTAAAAAAATTATGTTAGTTATTTTTTTTTAATTTAATACATTTTATTGAAAACAAAATGCTATGCAATAGCTTTGCCGCAGCAGTTCTCGAGTGCCACATGTCTTTTTTTATTGGGGTATCAGTAACGCTGCAAAAGAAAAGGCTATAGCCTTTTCTATTAATTAAAAAAATTATGTTAGTTATTTTTTTTTAATTTAATACATTTTATTGAAAACAAAATGCTATGCAATAGCTTTGCCGCAGCAGTTCTCGAGTGCCACATGTCTTTTTTTATTGGGGTATCAGTAACGCTGCAAAAGAAAAGGCTATAGCCTTTTCTATTAATTAAAAAAAATTATGTTAGTTATTTTTTTTTAATTTAATACATTTTATTGAAAACAAAATGCTATGCAATAGCTTTGCCGCAGCAGTTCTCGAGTGCCACATGTCTTTTTTTATTGGGGTATCAGTAACGCTGCAAAAGAAAAGGCTATAGCCTTTTCTATTAATTAAAAAAATTATGTTAGTTATTTTTTTTTAATTTAATACATTTTATTGAAAACAAAATGCTATGCAATAGCTTTGCCGCAGCAGTTCTCGAGTGCCACATGTCTTTTTTTATTGGGGTATCAGTAACGCTGCAAAAGAAAAGGCTATAGCCTTTTCTATTAATTAAAAAAAATTATGTTAGTTATTTTTTTTTAATTTAATACATTTTATTGAAAACAAAATGCTATGCAATAGCTTTGCCGCAGCAGTTCTCGAGTGCCACATGTCTTTTTTTATTGGGGTATCAGTAACGCTGCAAAAGAAAAGGCTATAGCCTTTTCTATTAATTAAAAAAATTATGTTAGTTATTTTTTTTTAATTTAATATTTTATTGAAAACAAAATGCTATGCAATAGCTTTGCCGCAGCAGTTCTCGAGTGCCACATGTCTTTTTTTATTGGGGTATCAGTAACGCTGCAAAAGAAAAGGCTATAGCCTTTTCTATTAATTAAAAAAATTATGTTAGTTATTTTTTTTTAATTTAATACATTTTATTGAAAACAAAATGCTATGCAATAGCTTTGCCGCAGCAGTTCTCGAGTGCCACATGTCTTTTTTTATTGGGGTATCAGTAACGCTGCAAAAGAAAAGGCTATAGCCTTTTCTATTAATTAAAAAAATTATGTTAGTTATTTTTTTTAATTTAATACATTTTATTGAAAACAAAATGCTATGCAATAGCTTTGCCGCAGCAGTTCTCGAGTGCCACATGTCTTTTTTTATTGGGGTATCAGTAACGCTGCAAAAGAAAAGGCTATAAGCCTTTTCTATTAATTAAAAAAATTATGTTAGTTATTTTTTTTAATTTAATACATTTTATTGAAAACAAAATGCTATGCAATAGCTTTGCCGCAGCAGTTCTCGAGTGCCACATGTCTTTTTTTATTGGGGTATCAGTAACGCTGCAAAAGAAAAGGCTATAGCCTTTTCTATTAATTAAAAAAATTATGTTAGTTATTTTTTTTTAATTTAATACATTTTATTGAAAACAAAATGCTATGCAATAGCTTTGCCGCAGCAGTTCTCGAGTGCCACATGTCTTTTTTTATTGGGGTATCAGTAACGCTGCAAAAGAAATGGCTATAGCCTTTTCTATTAATTAAAAAAATTATGTTAGTTATTTTTTTTTAATTTAATACATTTTATTGAAAACAAAATGCTATGCAATAGCTTTGCCGCAGCAGTTCTCGAGTGCCACATGTCTTTTTTTATTGGGGTATCAGTAACGCTGCAAAAGAAAAGGCTATAGCCTTTTCTATTAATTAAAAAAAATTATGTTAGTTATTTTTTTTTAATTTAATACATTTTATTGAAAACAAAATGCTATGCAATAGCTTTGCCGCAGCAGTTCTCGAGTGCCACATGTCTTTTTTTATTGGGGTATCAGTAACGCTGCAAAAGAAAAGGCTATAGCCTTTTCTATTAATTAAAAAAATTATGTTAGTTATTTTTTTTTAATTTAATACATTTTATTGAAAACAAAATGCTATGCAATAGCTTTGCCGCAGCAGTTCTCGAGTGCCACATGTCTTTTTTTATTGGGGTATCAGTAACGCTGCAAAAGAAAAGGCTATAGCCTTTTCTATTAATTAAAAAAAATTATGTTAGCTATTTTT
Organism: Gymnocheta viridis; assembly: GCA_956483585.1. Classification (NCBI taxonomy): domain Eukaryota; kingdom Metazoa; phylum Arthropoda; class Insecta; order Diptera; family Tachinidae; genus Gymnocheta; species Gymnocheta viridis. The sequence goes on from CATQFJ010000219.1 coordinate 7,315, forward strand.
TTTTAATTTAATACATTTTATTGAAAACAAAATGCTATGCAATAGCTTTGCCGCAGCAGTTCTCGAGTGCCACATGTCTTTTTTTATTGGGGTATCAGTAACGCTGCAAAAGAAAAGGCTATAGCCTTTTCTATTAATTAAAAAAAATTATGTTAGTTATTTTTTTTTAATTTAATACATTTTATTGAAAACAAAATGCTATGCAATAGCTTTGCCGCAGCAGTTCTCGAGTGCCACATGTCTTTTTTTATTGGGGTATCAGTAACGCTGCAAAAGAAAAGGCTATAGCCTTTTCTATTAATTAAAAAAATTATGTTAGTTATTTTTTTTTAATTTAATACATTTTATTGAAAACAAAATGCTATGCAATAGCTTTGCCGCAGCAGTTCTCGAGTGCCACATGTCTTTTTTTATTGGGGTATCAGTAACGCTGCAAAAGAAAAGGCTATAGCCTTTTCTATTAATTAAAAAAAATTATGTTAGTTATTTTTTTTTAATTTAATACATTTTATTGAAAACAAAATGCTATGCAATAGCTTTGCCGCAGCAGTTCTCGAGTGCCACATGTCTTTTTTTATTGGGGTATCAGTAACGCTGCAAAAGAAAAGGCTATAGCCTTTTCTATTAATTAAAAAAAATTATGTTAGTTATTTTTTTTTAATTTAATACATTTTATTGAAAACAAAATGCTATGCAATAGCTTTGCCGCAGCAGTTCTCGAGTGCCACATGTCTTTTTTTATTGGGTATCAGTAACGCTGCAAAAGAAAAGGCTATAGCCTTTTCTATTAATTAAAAAAATTATGTTAGTTATTTTTTTTAATTTAATACATTTTATTGAAAACAAAATGCTATGCAATAGCTTTGCCGCAGCAGTTCTCGAGTGCCACATGTCTTTTTTATTGGGGTATCAGTAACGCTGCAAAAGAAAAGGCTATAAGCCTTTTCTATTAATTAAAAAAATTATGTTAGTTATTTTTTTTAATTTAATACATTTTATTGAAAACAAAATGCTATGCAATAGCTTTGCCGCAGCAGTTCTCGAGTGCCACATGTCTTTTTTTATTGGGGTATCAGTAACGCTGCAAAAGAAAAGGCTATAGCCTTTTCTATTAATTAAAAAAAATTATGTTAGTTATTTTTTTTTAATTTAATACATTTTATTGAAAACAAAATGCTATGCAATAGCTTTGCCGCAGCAGTTCTCGAGTGCCACATGTCTTTTTTTATTGGGGTATCAGTAACGCTGCAAAAGAAAAGGCTATAGCCTTTTCTATTAATTAAAAAAATTATGTTAGTTATTTTTTTTTAATTTAATACATTTTATTGAAAACAAAATGCTATGCAATAGCTTTGCCGCAGCAGTTCTCGAGTGCCACATGTCTTTTTTTATTGGGGTATCAGTAACGCTGCAAAAGAAAAGGCTATAAGCCTTTTCTATTAATTAAAAAAATTATGTTAGTTATTTTTTTTTAATTTAATACATTTTATTGAAAACAAAATGCTATGCAATAGCTTTGCCGCAGCAGTTCTCGAGTGCCACATGTCTTTTTTTATTGGGGTATCAGTAACGCTGCAAAAGAAAAGGCTATAGCCTTTTCTATTAATTAAAAAAAATTATGTTAGTTATTTTTTTTTTAATTTAATACATTTTATTGAAAACAAAATGCTATGCAATAGCTTTGCCGCAGCAGTTCTCGAGTGCCACATGTCTTTTTTTATTGGGGTATCAGTAACGCTGCAAAAGAAAAGGCTATAGCCTTTTCTATTAATTAAAAAAATTATGTTAGTTATTTTTTTTTAATTTAATACATTTTATTGAAAACAAAATGCTATGCAATAGCTTTGCCGCAGCAGTTCTCGAGTGCCACATGTCTTTTTTTATTGGGGTATCAGTAACGCTGCAAAAGAAAAGGCCTTTTCTATTAATTAAAAAAATTATGTTAGTTATTTTTTTTTTAATTTAATACATTGTATTGAAAACAAAATGCTATGCAATAGCTTTGCCGCAGCAGTTCTCGAGTGCCACATGTCTTTTTTTATTGGGGTATCAGTAACGCTGCAAAAGAAAAGGCTATAGCCTTTTCTATTAATTAAAAAAATTATGTTAGTTATTTTTTTTTAATTTAATACATTTTATTGAAAACAAAATGCTATGCAATAGCTTTGCCGCAGCAGTTCTCGAGTGCCACATGTCTTTTTTTATTGGGGTATCAGTAACGCTGCAAAAGAAAAGGCTATAGCCTTTTCTATTAATTAAAAAAATTATGTTAGTTATTTTTTTTTAATTTAATACATTTTATTGAAAACAAAATGCTATGCAATAGCTTTGCCGCAGCAGTTCTCGAGTGCCACATGTCTTTTTTTATTGGGGTATCAGTAACGCTGCAAAAGAAAAGGCTATAGCCTTTTCTATTAATTAAAAAAATTATGTTAGTTATTTTTTTTTAATTTAATACATTTTATTGAAAACAAAATGCTATGCAATAGCTTTGCCGCAGCAGTTCTCGAGTGCCACATGTCTTTTTTTATTGGGGTATCAGTAACGCTGCAAAAGAAAAGGCTATAGCCTTTTCTATTAATTAAAAAAATTATGTTAGTTATTTTTTTTTTAATTTAATACATTTTATTGAAAACAAAATGCTATGCAATAGCTTTGCCGCAGCAGTTCTCAAGTGCCACATGTCTTTTTTTATTGGGGTATCAGTAACGCTGCAAAAGAAAAGGCTATAGCCTTTTCTATTAATTAAAAAAATTATGTTAGTTATTTTTTTTTAATTTAATACATTTTATTGAAAACAAAATGCTATGCAATAGCTTTGCCGCAGCAGTTCTCGAGTGCCACATGTCTTTTTTTATTGGGGTATCAGTAACGCTGCAAAAGAAAAGGCTATAGCCTTTTCTATTAATTAAAAAAATTATGTTAGTTATTTTTTTTTAATTTAATACATTTTATTGAAAACAAAATGCTATGCAATAGCTTTGCCGCAGTAGTTCTCGAGTGCCACATGCCTTTTTTTATTGGGGTATCAGTAACGCTGCAAAAGAAAAGGCTATAGCCTTTTCTATTAATTAAAAAAATTATGTTAGTTATTTTTTTTAATTTAATACATTTTATTGAAAACAAAATGCTATGCAATAGCTTTGCCGCAGCAGTTCTCGAGTGCCACATGTCTTTTTTTATTGGGGTATCAGTAACGCTGCAAAACAAAAGGCTATAGCCTTTTCTATTAATTAAAAAAATTATGTTAGTTATTTTTTTTTAATTTAATACATTTTATTGAAAACAAAATGCTATGCAATAGCTTTGCCGCAGCAGTTCTCGAGTGCCACATGTCTTTTTTTATTGGGGTATCAGTAACGCTGCAAAAGAAAAGGCTATAGCCTTTTCTATTAATTAAAAAAAATTATGTTAGTTATTTTTTTTTAATTTAATATATTTTATTGAAAACAAAATGCTATGCAATAGCTTTGCCGCAGCAGTTCTCGAGTGCCACATGTCTTTTTTTATTGGGGTATCAGTAACGCTGCAAAAGAAAAGGCTATAGCCTTTTCTATTAATTAAAAAAATTATGTTAGTTATTTTTTTTTAATTTAATACATTTTATTGAAAACAAAATGCTATGCAATAGCTTTCCCGCAGCAGTTCTCGAGTGCCACATGCCTTTTTTTATTGGGGTATCAGTAACGCTGCAAAAGAAAAGGCTATAGCCTTTTCTATTAATTAAAAAAATTATGTTAGTTATTTTTTTTAATTTAATACATTTTATTGAAAACAAAATGCTATGCAATAGCTTTGCCGCAGCAGTTCTCGAGTGCCACATGTCTTTTTTTATTGGGGTATCAGTAACGCTGCAAAAGAAAAGGCTATAGCCTTTTCTATTAATTAAAAAAATTATGTTAGTTATTTTTTTTTAATTTAATACATTTTATTGAAAACAAAATGCTATGCAATAGCTTTGCCGCAGCAGTTCTCGAGTGCCACATGTCTTTTTTTATTGGGGTATCAGTAACGCTGCAAAAGAAAAGGCTATAGCCTTTTCTATTAATTAAAAAAATTATGTTAGTTATTTTTTTTTAATTTAATACATTTTATTGAAAACAAAATGCTATGCAATAGCTTTGCCGCAGCAGTTCTCGAGTGCCACATGTCTTTTTTTATTGGGGTATCAGTAACGCTGCAAAAGAAAAGGCTATAGCCTTTTCTATTAATTAAAAAAATTATGTTAGTTATTTTTTTTTAATTTAATACATTTTATTGAAAACAAAATGCTATGCAATAGCTTTGCCGCAGCAGTTCTCGAGTGCCACATGTCTTTTTTTATTGGGGTATCAGTAACGCTGCAAAAGAAAAGGCTATAGCCTTTTCTATTAATTAAAAAAAATTATGTTAGTTATTTTTTTTTAATTTAATACATTTTATTGAAAACAAAATGCTATGCAATAGCTTTGCCGCAGCAGTTCTCGAGTGCCACATGTCTTTTTTTATTGGGGTATCAGGAACGCTGCAAAAGAAAAGGCTATAGCCTTTTCTATTAATTAAAAAAAATTATGTTACTTATTTTTTTTTAATTTAATACATTTTATTGAAAACAAAATGCTATGCAATAGCTTTGCCGCAGCAGTTCTCGAGTGCCACATGTCTTTTTTTATTGGGGTATCAGTAACGCTGCAAAAGAAAAGGCTATAGCCTTTTCTATTAATTAAAAAAAATTATGTTAGTTATTTTTTTTTAATTTAATACATTTTATTGAAAACAAAATGCTATGCAATAGCTTTGCCGCAGCAGTTCTCGAGTGCCACATGTCTTTTTTTATTGGGGTATCAGTAACGCTGCAAAAGAAAAGGCTATAGCCTTTTCTATTAATTAAAAAAAATTATGTTAGTTATTTTTTTTTAATTTAATACATTTTATTGAAAACAAAATGCTATGCAATAGCTTTGCCGCAGCAGTTCTCGAGTGCCACATGTCTTTTTTTATTGGGGTATCAGTAACGCTGCAAAAGAAAAGGCTATAGCCTTTTCTATTAATTAAAAAAAATTATGTTAGTTATTTTTTTTTAATTTAATACATTTTATTGAAAACAAAATGCTATGCAATAGCTTTGCCGCGGCAGTTCTCGAGTGCCACATGTCTTTTTTTATTGGGGTATCAGTAACGCTGCAAAAGAAAAGGCTATAATAGCCTTTTCTATTAATTAAAAAAAATTATGTTAGTTATTTTTTTTAATTTAATACATTTTATTGAAAACAAAATGCTATGCAATAGCTTTGCCGCAGCAGTTCTCGAGTGCCACATGTCTTTTTTTATTGGGGTATCAGTAACGCTGCAAAAGAAAAGGCTAGAGCCTTTTCTATTAATTAAAAAAAATTATGTTAGTTATTTTTTTTTAATTTAATACATTTTATTGAAAACAAAATGCTATGCAATAGCTTTGCCGCAGCAGTTCTCGAGTGCCACATGTCTTTTTTTATTGGGGTATCAGTAACGCTGCAAAAGAAAAGGCTATAATAGCCTTTTCTATTAATTAAAAAAAATTATGTTAGTTATTTTTTTTTCAATTTAATACATTTTATTGAAAACAAAATGCTATGCAATAGCTTTGCCGCAGCAGTTCTCGAGTGCCACATGTCTTTTTTTATTGGGGTATCGTAACGCTGCAAAAGAAAAGGCTATAATAGCCTTTTCTATTAATTAAAAAAAATTATGTTAGTTATTTTTTTTAATTTAATACATTTTATTGAAAACAAAATGCTATGCAATAGCTTTGCCGCAGCAGTTCTCGAGTGCCACATGTCTTTTTTTATTGGGGTATCAGTAACGCTGCAAAAGAAAAGGCTATAATAGCCTTTTCTATTAATTAAAAAAAATTATGTTAGTTATTTTTTTTTAATTTAATACATTTTATTGAAAACAAAATGCTATGCAATAGCTTTGCGGCAGCAGTTCTCGAGTGCCACATGTCTTTTTTTATTGGGGTATCAGTAACGCTGCAAAAGAAAAGGCTATAATAGCCTTTTCTATTAATTAAAAAAAATTATGTTAGTTATTTTTTTTAATTTAATACATTTTATTGAAAACAAAATGCTATGCAATAGCTTTGCCGCAGCAGTTCTCGAGTGCCACATGTCTTTTTTTATTGGGGTATCAGTAACGCTGCAAAAGAAAAGGCTATAGCCTTTTCTATTAATTAAAAAAAATTATGTTAGTTATTTTTTTTTAATTTAATACATTTTATTGAAAACAAAATGCTATGCAATAGCTTTGCCGCAGCAGTTCTCGAGTGCCACATGTCTTTTTTTATTGGGGTATCAGTAACGCTGCAAAAGAAAAGGCTATAATAGCCTTTTCTATTAATTAAAAAAAATTATGTTAGTTATTTTTTTTTAATTTAATACATTTTATTGAAAACAAAATGCTATGCAATAGCTTTGCCGCAGCAGTTCTCGAGTGCCACATGTCTTTTTTTATTGGGGTATCAGTAACGCTGCAAAAGAAAAGGCTATAGCCTTTTCTATTAATTAAAAAAAATTATGTTAGTTATTTTTTTTAATTTAATACATTTTATTGAAAACAAAATGCTATGCAATAGCTTTGCCGCAGCAGTTCTCGAGTGCCACATGTCTTTTTTTATTGGGGTATCAGTAACGCTGCAAAAGAAAAGGCTAGAGCCTTTTCTATTAATTAAAAAAAATTATGTTAGTTATTTTTTTTTAATTTAATACATTTTATTGAAAACAAAATGCTATGCAATAGCTTTGCCGCAGCAGTTCTCGAGTGCCACATGTCTTTTTTTATTGGGGTATCAGTAACGCTGCAAAAGAAAAGGCTATAATAGCCTTTTCTATTAATTAAAAAAAATTATGTTAGTTATTTTTTTTAATTTAATACATTTTATTGAAAACAAAATGCTATGCAATAGCTTTGCCGCAGCAGTTCTCGAGTGCCACATGTCTTTTTTTATTGGGGTATCAGTAACGCTGCAAAAGAAAAGGCTATAATAGCCTTTTCTATTAATTAAAAAAAATTATGTTAGTTATTTTTTTTAATTTAATACATTTTATTGAAAACAAAATGCTATGCAATAGCTTTGCCGCAGCAGTTCTCGAGTGCCACATGTCTTTTTTTATTGGGGTATCAGTAACGCTGCAAAAGAAAAGGCTATAATAGCCTTTTCTATTAATTAAAAAAAATTATGTTAGTTATTTTTTTTTAATTTAATACATTTTATTGAAAACAAAATGCTATGCAATAGCTTTGCCGCAGCAGTTCTCGAGTGCCACATGTCTTTTTTTATTGGGGTATCAGTAACGCTGCAAAAGAAAATGCTATAGCCTTTTCTATTAATTAAAAAAAGTTATGTTAGTTATTTTTTTTTAATTTAATACATTTTATTGAAAACAAAATGCTATGCAATAGCTTTGCCGCAGCAGTTCTCGAGTGCCACATGTCTTTTTTTATTGGGGTATCAGTAACGCTGCAAAAGAAAAGGCTATAGCCTTTTCTATTAATTAAAAAAAATTATGTTAGTTATTTTTTTAATTTAATACATTTTATTGAAAACAAAATGCTATGCAATAGCTTTGCCGCAGCAGTTCTCGAGTGCCACATGTCTTTTTTTATTGGGGTATCAGTATCGCTGCAAAAGAAAAGGCTATAATAGCCTTTTCTATTAATTAAAAAAAATTATGTTAGTTATTTTTTTAAATTTAATACATTTTATTGAAAACAAAATGCTATGCAATAGCTTTGCCGCAGCAGTTCTCGAGTGCCACATGTCTTTTTTTATTGGGGTATCAGTAACGCTGCAAAAGAAAAGGCTATAGCCTTTTCTATTAATTAAAAAAAAATTATGTTAGTTATTTTTTTTTAATTTAATACATTTTATTGAAAACAAAATGCTATGCAATAGCTTTGCCGCAGCAGTTCTCGAGTGCCACATGTCTTTTTTTATTGGGGTATCAGTAACGCTGCAAAAGAAAAGGCTATAGCCTTTTCTATTAATTAAAAAAAAATTATGTTAGTTATTTTTTTTTAATTTAATACATTTTATTGAAAACAAAATGCTATGCAATAGCTTTGCCGCAGCAGTTCTCGAGTGCCACATGTCTTTTTTTATTGGGGTATCAGTAACGCTGCAAAAGAAAAGGCTATAGCCTTTTCTATTAATTAAAAAAAATTATGTTAGTTATTTTTTTTTAATTTAATACATTTTATTGAAAACAAAATGCTATGCAATAGCTTTGCCGCAGCAGTTCTCGAGTGCCACATGTCTTTTTTTATTGGGGTATCAGTAACGCTGCAAAAGAAAAGGCTATAGCCTTTTCTATTAATTAAAAAAAATTATGTTAGTTATTTTTTTTTAATTTAATACATTTTATTGAAAACAAAATGCTATGCAATAGCTTTGCCGCAGCAGTTCTCGAGTGCCACATGTCTTTTTTTATTGGGGTATCAGTAACGCTGCAAAAGAAAAGGCTATAGCCTTTTCTATTAATTAAAAAAAAATTATGTTAGTTATTTTTTTTTAATTTAATACATTTTATTGAAAACAAAATGCTATGCAATAGCTTTGCCGCAGCAGTTCTCGAGTGCCACATGTCATTTTTATTGGGGTATCAGTAACGCTGCAAAAGAAAAGGCTATAGCCTTTTCTATTAATTAAAAAAAATTATGTTAGTTATTTTTTTTTAATTTAATACATTTTATTGAAAACAAAATGCTATGCAATAGCTTTGCCGCGGCAGTTCTCGAGTGCCACATGTCTTTTTTTATTGGGGTATCAGTAACGCTGCAAAAGAAAAGGCTATAATAGCCTTTTCTATTAGTTAAAAAAAATTATGTTAGTTATTTTTTTTAATTTAATACATTTTATTGAAAACAAAATGCTATGCAATAGCTTTGCCGCAGCAGTTCTCGAGTGCCACATGTCTTTTTTTATTGGGGTATCAGTAACGCTGCAAAAGAAAAGGCTATAATAGCCTTTTCTATTAATTAAAAAAAATTATGTTAGTTATTTTTTTTAATTTAATACATTTTATTGAAAACAAAATGCTATGCAATAGCTTTGCCGCAGCAGTTCTCGAGTGCCACATGTCTTTTTTTATTGGGGTATCAGTAACGCTGCAAAAGAAAATGCTATAGCCTTTTCTATTAATTAAAAAAAAATATGTTAGTTATTTTTTTTTAATTTAATACATTTTATTGAAAACAAAATGCTATGCAATAGCTTTGCCGCAGCAGTTCTCGAGTGCCACATGTCTTTTTTTATTGGGGTATCAGTAACGCTGCAAAAGAAAAGGCTATAGCCTTTTCTATTAATTAAAAAAAATTATGTTAGTTATTTTTTTTTAATTTAATACATTTTATTGAAAACAAAATGCTATGCAATAGCTTTGCCGCAGCAGTTCTCGAGTGCCACATGTCTTTTTTTATTGGGGTATCAGTAACGCTGCAAAAGAAAAGGCTATAGCCTTTTCTATTAATTAAAAAAAATTATGTTAGTTATTTTTTTTAATTTAATACATTTTATTGAAAACAAAATGCTATGCAATAGCTTTGCCGCAGCAGTTCTCGAGTGCCACATGTCTTTTTTTATTGGGGTATCAGTAACGCTGCAAAAGAAAAGGCTATAATAGCCTTTTCTATTAATTAAAAAAAATTATGTTAGTTATTTTTTTTAATTTAATACATTTTATTGAAAACAAAATGCTATGCAATAGCTTTGCCGCAGCAGTTCTCGAGTGCCACATGTCTTTTTTTATTGGGGTATCAGTAACGCTGCAAAAGAAAAGGCTATAGCCTTTTCTATTAATTAAAAAAAATTATGTTAGTTATTTTTTTTAATTTAATACATTTTATTGAAAACAAAATGCTATGCAATAGCTTTGCCGCAGCAGTTCTCGAGTGCCACATGTCTTTTTTTATTGGGGTATCAGTAACGCTGCAAAAGAAAAGGCTATAATAGCCTTTTCTATTAATTAAAAAAAATTATGTTAGTTATTTTTTTTTAATTTAATACATTTTATTGAAAACAAAATGCTATGCAATAGCTTTGCCGCAGCAGTTCTCGAGTGCCACATGTCTTTTTTTATTGGGGTATCAGTAACGCTGCAAAAGAAAAGGCTATAGCCTTTTCTATTAATTAAAAAAAATTATGTTAGTTATTTTTTTTTAATTTAATACATTTTATTGAAAACAAAATGCTATGCAATAGCTTTGCCGCAGCAGTTCTCGAGTGCCACATGTCTTTTTTTATTGGGGTATCAGTAACGCTGCAAAAGAAAAGGCTATAGCCTTTTCTATTAATTAAAAAAAATTATGTTAGTTATTTTTTTTTAATTTAATACATTTTATTGAAAACAAAATGCTATGCAATAGCTTTGCCGCAGCAGTTCTCGAGTGCCACATGTCTTTTTTTATTGGGGTATCAGTAACGCTGCAAAAGAAAAGGCTATAGCCTTTTCTATTAATTAAAAAAATTATGTTAGTTATTTTTTTTTAATTTAATACATTTTATTGAAAACAAAATGCTATGCAATAGCTTTGCCGCAGCAGTTCTCGAGTGCCACATGTCTTTTTTTATTGGGGTATCAGTAACGCTGCAAAAGAAAAGGCTATAGCCTTTTCTATTAATTAAAAAAATTATGTTAGTTATTTTTTTTTAATTTAATACATTTTATTGAAAACAAAATGCTATGCAATAGCTTTGCCGCAGCAGTTCTCGAGTGCCACATGTCTTTTTTTATTGGGGTATCAGTAACGCTGCAAAAGAAAAGGCTATAGCCTTTTCTATTAATTAAAAAAATTATGTTAGTTATTTTTTTTTAATTTAATACATTTTATTGAAAACAAAATGCTATGCAATAGCTTTGCCGCAGCAGTTCTCGAGTGCCACATGTCTTTTTTTATTGGGGTATCAGTAACGCTGCAAAAGAAAAGGCTATAGCCTTTTCTATTAATTAAAAAAATTATGTTAGTTATTTTTTTTTAATTTAATACATTTTATTGAAAACAAAATGCTATGCAATAGCTTTGCCGCAGCAGTTCTCGAGTGCCACATGTCTTTTTTTATTGGGGTATCAGTAACGCTGCAAAAGAAAAGGCTATAGCCTTTTCTATTAATTAAAAAAATTATGTTAGTTATTTTTTTTTAATTTAATACATTTTATTGAAAACAAAATGCTATGCAATAGCTTTGCCGCAGCAGTTCTCGAGTGCCACATGTCTTTTTTTATTGGGGTATCAGTAACGCTGCAAAAGAAAAGGCTATATAGCCTTTTCTATTAATTAAAAAAATTATGTTAGTTATTTTTTTTTAATTTAATACATTTTATTGAAAACAAAATGCTATGCAATAGCTTTGCCGCAGCAGTTCTCGAGTGCCACATGTCTTTTTTTATTGGGGTATCAGTAACGCTGCAAAAGAAAAGGCTATAGCCTTTTCTATTAATTAAAAAAATTATGTTAGTTATTTTTTTTTAATTTAATACATTTTATTGAAAACAAAATGCTATGCAATAGCTTTGCCGCAGCAGTTCTCGAGTGCCACATGTCTTTTTTTATTGGGGTATCAGTAACGCTGCAAAAGAAAAGGCTATAGCCTTTTCTATTAATTAAAAAAATTATGTTAGTTATTTTTTTTTAATTTAATACATTTTATTGAAAACAAAATGCTATGCAATAGCTTTGCCGCAGCAGTTCTCGAGTGCCACATGTCTTTTTTTATTGGGGTATCAGTAACGCTGCAAAAGAAAAGGCTATAGCCTTTTCTATTAATTAAAAAAATTATGTTAGTTATTTTTTTTTAATTTAATACATTTTATTGAAAACAAAATGCTATGCAATAGCTTTGCCGCAGCAGTTCTCGAGTGCCACATGTCTTTTTTTATTGGGGTATCAGTAACGCTGCAAAAGAAAAGGCTATAGCCTTTTCTATTAATTAAAAAAATTATGTTAGTTATTTTTTTTTAATTTAATACATTTTATTGAAAACAAAATGCTATGCAATAGCTTTGCCGCAGCAGTTCTCGAGTGCCACATGTCTTTTTTTATTGGGGTATCAGTAACGCTGCAAAAGAAAAGGCTATAGCCTTTTCTATTAATTAAAAAAATTATGTTAGTTATTTTTTTTTAATTTAATACATTTTATTGAAAACAAAATGCTATGCAATAGCTTTGCCGCAGCAGTTCTCGAGTGCCACATGTCTTTTTTTATTGGGGTATCAGTAACGCTGCAAAAGAAAAGGCTATAGCCTTTTCTATTAATTAAAAAAATTATGTTAGTTATTTTTTTTTAATTTAATACATTTTATTGAAAACAAAATGCTATGCAATAGCTTTGCCGCAGCAGTTCTCGAGTGCCACATGTCTTTTTTTATTGGGGTATCAGTAACGCTGCAAAAGAAAAGGCTATAGCCTTTTCTATTAATTAAAAAAATTATGTTAGTTATTTTTTTTTAATTTAATACATTTTATTGAAAACAAAATGCTATGCAATAGCTTTGCCGCAGCAGTTCTCGAGTGCCACATGTCTTTTTTTATTGGGGTATCAGTAACGCTGCAAAAGAAAAGGCTATAGCCTTTTCTATTAATTAAAAAAATTATGTTAGTTATTTTTTTTTAATTTAATACATTTTATTGAAAACAAAATGCTATGCAATAGCTTTGCCGCAGCAGTTCTCGAGTGCCACATGTCTTTTTTTATTGGGGTATCAGTAACGCTGCAAAAGAAAAGGCTATAGCCTTTTCTATTAATTAAAAAAATTATGTTAGTTATTTTTTTTTAATTTAATACATTTTATTGAAAACAAAATGCTATGCAATAGCTTTGCCGCAGCAGTTCTCGAGTGCCACATGTCTTTTTTTATTGGGGTATCAGTAACGCTGCAAAAGAAAAGGCTATAGCCTTTTCTATTAATTAAAAAAATTATGTTAGTTATTTTTTTTTAATTTAATACATTTTATTGAAAACAAAATGCTATGCAATAGC
>CATQFJ010000220.1:0-14745 GCA_956483585.1 Gymnocheta viridis
ATATTTTTTTAATATTTATGCTTAACCGCAATTGATAAGAAGTTATTAAAATATCTAAAAACACCTTATAGTATCAATTATTGAATATAAAGAATCAGTTTGAAAATTCGTTTTACAGTGAAAAGTTAAAAGCAAAATAATGAGAGCAAGTTTAAGAAAATTGTTTCAAAATCCTAATATTATATACTTACCTTTAAAGGATATGGAAGAAAATACTGCATATGAAATCAACAAGATAGAACGAGTAGATACAAAATATGGTGAAAGTATAAGATGCCTTGTAAATAAAGAATATCATATTTATTTACCTAAACGATTTCTGATTATTACTAAAAATCAGATGGATTATCTAAACACAACTCCACACATTTTAAAGAAAGTTAAAGAAGCGAAGGGATCATATACTCTAATCGTCAAAAAGAAGAAGCAATTTGCATTCTACAACGACTTGTATGACAGTACTGAAGAAGAAGATGTTGATGATGAAATAGCAAACACATTTTAAATAAACCTCGAAACAGAAACTTTTTTAAAATTATAAAACATACATATCAATAAAAAAACCTCACAAACTCTAAAATTTCTCACGTATTTGTTAAATTAGGAACTTTATAAAACATGAAAACCGCATATGTATATCAATAAAAAAAAACCTCAAACTAAAATTTCTCACATATTTAATAAATTAGGAACTTTATCAAAATGAAAAACCGCAACGAATGCTTTTTTAAAATTAAAAACCTCTCAACATTTTTCCTGTTTAGAAACAAAATTATATTTCTGAATTTTGTATAAAAACCCCACTAATTTTACTTTAAGTGTCATTCAAGTTAAGTAAATCATCAAAAATGGAATCACATTTAAAAAATTTTTTTCAAAAATCACAAAATAAAACCATTCTCCCTATAAAGGAGATGGTTTTTAATCGTAATTATAAAATAATAAAGATGGAGCGTGTACAGACACGCTTTGGAATGAAAATTCGGTGTCTGGTAGAGGGAACTCATTATATATACCTACCGAGTATATTTATTGAGACGATAGACGATGATGCTATTGCAGAAGTTAATGTTAATACATACTACATTTCCAAAATAAAGAAAGGAAGCAGTGGGTTATACTATGAATTAACCATTATTGCGGAAACATCAGGTAATTTCTGGTAAAATAATTTTTATTTTTATTTTTTGATTATTAAATATAATAATAATTGATTATTTTCGTTTAAGCTCAAGATACACCAGAGAAATAAATTGAGTATTGAAGACAAAAACAACAACAGCAACAACAACAACAACAAACATTACTTTGAATGATGATGAAGCTGCGATTTTTATAATTTTTTTATTTTCTTTTTTAATAATAATAATATAGTATAACATATTTACTTAAATAAAAATGTTAATGCAATTTTAATTTAACCATTTGTTTGTTTGTTTGTTCATTTTTTATTATTTATACACTTGACCACAACTTTTTATCAAAGTTTTATTTTTTAGCAAAAATAAAAAGTATATAAGAACATTTGTTAATGAGTTTTAATGAAACAATTGATTTTCATCATTCAAAGAAAACGTTTTGCACACAAAAAGTGAAAAAAGAAACAAAATATTTGTTATTATTTTATTTTTTGTTAGATAGTAAAAACATTATAATTACTCCTACACTTGATTGTAATGTATTAGTTTAATGATGTTCATTTTGAAAATTGTTTTAAATTGAAACAAATTACTACGAGAGATAATAATATATACCGCAGTAAATGAATTTTATTTATTAAATACTAGTGTTTTGTTTTTAAATAAACATTTTAATAAATAAACATTTAATAAATAAACATTTTATACTGATAACAAATAGTATTAGGGATATTAATATATACCGCAGTAAATGAATTTTATTTATTAAATACTAGCGAAAAAATCACAGACTTTCGTAAACCGCCCTAATGTAGTTTAATTCATATTGTATTAACCCTCTAACGAACACATTAAATGTTACGACTTCACTTCAACAAAAATAACATCCACCACGACTTCACTTTAAGCAAAACCGAACCCCCCACCACGACTTCACTTTAAGCAAAACCGAACCCCCACCACGACTTCACTTTAAGCAAAACCGAACACGCTGCCGCCTCATAACACAAAATATCATGGGGTCGAATTTAACACCATCGACCGTTAAAGGGTTAAGGTATGCACATTTTTCCTTTGCACATTTCTATAAATATTATCAACTTTTTATAAACTAACATACACACACACACACACATACATATATTTTCAAAAACATACATACATACACACACGCACCCCCTCCACAACAAAATCAAAACCCTACAATCGTCACACCATCTTTGCGGTTTGACACCCTACCTAAAGAACATCGGTAATGGTCGATTTTCGTACAACATACCCCTATTCCATACAACACAATGTAGCAAACCAATCAACTAACTTAAATGCCGGCTGTACCGTAGGCATGATCCCAATTTTGTATGAGGATCATGGTCGCGAAACCCCACAAACAACCTACTGGGCACATAAGAGAGACAGAAATACACGGACGATATTCAGTACAGTTGAAGTTTAGTCGTACATGAGAGTGGTTGTCTCCGCGCAAGTTGACGTCAATGAAATCAAATTTAACTTAATAAATCATATTAAACAATATTACTATAATAAATGTTCTAGAATTAAGAAATAAACAAATATGTGTTTTACTTTTGGAGATCAACAGTAGGTAGATCCTACATTAATATGCTGACGCGTGGGAACGTTGTTTTGATTTTGAAATATTAAAGCAAACAACATTCCCAGACGAAACAAGACACTTGTGCTGACAAATATAAAATAGTTTAAGTATAATAATGAATTTTAATTTTAATAAAGACTGTTTGATCTTAAACTCAAAAGAAGAAAGAAGTCTTCTAATTTATTACTTACACAGACCACCAGCCTTTAACCTTTGCATTGAGCAATAAAAAAATAATAACAGCTAGATGAACAGGTGGAAGGCCATACTCAAGGAGTATAATTATGAAATGTTTTACAAACCTGGAAAGGCAAATGTTGTGGCAGATGCTCTTTCAAGAATAGCGAAACCAGAACTATATTCGATATCAATAGCCACGAATTCAGACGAAAGTTCGGGACATAATTTAATTTACAATGTAGAGGCACCTATAAACGCCTTTAAAAGCCAAATATTTTTGAACAGGGATGTGATGTCAACATACCAATTTAAAATAGTTTTTCCCACATACCACCGTCATATCATTGCAGAACAAGACTATAACGATCATAACTTGATTTCCATTTTGAAGAGATATTTAAATCCATCAGTGATAAATTGTATAAAAACAGAGGAACGGATAATAGGTAAAATACAGGAATTGTACGCATTTAATTTTCAGAAATATAAATAAGATTCACCCAAGTAATGGTGGACGATGTAACTAATGAAGAGGAACAAGAAAATATCTTAGTGAGGGTACATAATAGAGCACACAGAAACTGTAAAGAAAATCGAGCTCAAATTCTTGAAAGGTACTATTTTCCCTCAATGGCAAACAAAATTAAGAGAGTTATAAAAAGATGTATAACGTATAAAGAGAACAAATATGATCGTCACCCAATGAAGCCTCAAATTCAACCTACGCCCATACCGAATTTCCCCGGTCAGTTAGTTCATCTAGATATATTTGTAATCGGAAAAGAATTAGTGCTGACAGCAATTGATAAATTCTCTAAATACGCTGTGGCGAAACCCATAAAGTCCAGAGCGGCAGAGGATATACGACAGCCACTAAGGGACATCCATCTTTCACTTGTTCCTGAAACGTTGGTCATGGATAATGAAAAATCAATTCGGAATCTATTACAATTCATGATTGAAAATGAGTTGGAACACAAATTTTCCGAACAGCTCCATATACAAGCTGTTCAAACGGACAAGTTGAACGATTCCATTCAACTCTACAGGAAATAATGCGTTACTTACAAAGTGAACGAGTACATCGAGCAAAAGACAGAGAGGAAACAGTTAAGAAACTTTCGCAGAAGCAAATTGCTGACCTGGCGTACCATAACAAAAACAAAACCATTCCCAAAGAATATGTAGAAGGACAGGAAATATTTGTAAAAGTAAACAGAAAATTAGGAAATAAGTTATCGCCTAGATATCGGAAAGAGATAGTGGCCCAAAATTATAATACGACAGTCAAAACTAGGAGTGGTAGAATTGTACATAAAAATAACATTAAACAATCCTGATAAAACACTCTTAAATATATTATATTTTAATACCTTTTGTTACAGGACGAAACATGATAACTATTATAAGCTTGACGATAGTATTAACAGTGACTGCTCAACATCTTGACATACAGGACCACACAATTAACCATGGCTACATACCCATTCAAACAGGAGAACTCAGAACCATAAACCATTACGACAAAGTTCTACACTTCATTGATTTGAAATCATATGATGAATGCATGTCAGCAATCTCTGAAAATATGAATGCTTTAAAAACCGCAACCCTCGAGGACAAACGACTATTAGGAACTATTAACAAGGACTTAATACTATTACAGGCAAAACTAAATAGCTTACAAGTGCACTCAAAATCAAAACGAGGACTGGTAAATATATTAGGAAAAGGACTGAAATATATTGCATGGACAATGACGATGAAGTACTGATAAACGAAGCTATAACTCAAATACGGGACAACGAACGGATTACTAATAATACACTTAAAAATTTAATTCATGTAAATAGTTTCTTATCAGAACAAATTAATAACGTTACGCAACATATAAATAAGCAGCAAGTGCTTATTAGTGGTTACATAAATAACTTCAGGGAAGAATCAATGAATAGGATACAAACACTAGAAGACGAAGTAAAATTTATTGAACAAGCTTACAGAATTGACACCGACATATCACTTTTAAAAAATCACATTGATGACATAGGACAAATAATATTTTCAAGTAAAGTAGGGATAATTCCTACCGACATTCTGACTCAAAAAGAGATGGACCTAATATCTGGCTTTGACAGCTATAGCTGTATGAAAATTGCGGTAATTTTTGACAACGATAATAATATACTTACTTTACTCATTCCCAAATTCTCCACCAATATCTTATCCAAAATAAAATTTGAACCTCTCCCCAATGCCATAAATAAATCTCTTGTTTTAAGCCAATACGAGATATTAATTGATAATAATAACAACATTTATAATACAAATATAAAGGAAAATTTAGAAAAAAACTTGGTAAGATTAGAGAACAAATGTATAGAAAACATTATTACATTTCAAGAAGCACATTGTGAGTTAGAACTATTAGAAGTGTCACTGGTAACAGAAGTGGTGTCAGGAATATTAATTTTTAAGAATTTTTATAATGATATTACCCATAATTGTAATAAACTAGAAATAAGACAAAAAGGACCATTCTTTGTAAAGTTTGAAAATTGTAAAATCAATGTATCCACTACTACATACACAAATGTTAATATTAAAACGCATGAAGTATTTATATTACCTAATCTGATAACAAAAATTAAAGAGAGGAAAAATGTAACAAAACTTGATTTAAAATTAGAAAATTTATATATTAAACAAATAAATCATGAAAATGATATTAAGCTATTAATGGATAAAAATAAACATATAAATATTGTTAGCATAAGCACCGACGCTTTAATTTTAGTTATTATCATTTCTGTAACTTTTATCGTTTTTTCACTTGCAAAGTATAAACAAAAACTCTTCTTAACATCAAGTAAAGTAGGAAATGAAGTACACAAAACAATTGAGCCATATCTTACAATTTCAACATCTCAGTTTACCGATCCCCCTATTAAGCCACCCCGATTGAGGACAATCGACTTAAGAGGGGAGGAGTTAACACAAAATAAATTAACAAACCATTTTACACTAAATTGAATATTGAGTCAGCGTATTTTATAAGTTAATTCAAAAGAGGTTAACAAACTGTTTCCCAATAAACTGAATACCAAATAAGCATATTTTGTAAATTATGTTAATAAAAAAGCATAATGAAATTATTTCCCAATAATTGCAGTTGTGCAGTTATTGCTAAATAATCACGCCACCTTTAGATTTAAGTCAATATAAATAAAGTACTTTTAAGTTTAAGTGGTAGTTGTTCAAGTGCGGTCATTCTGACCAAAAAAAAAATTTTTTAGAACTTTTATTTTACAAGTTCTTAACCTTCTAACAGGCAAGACCGTCTCAAGACGGTCTTCGATTTTTGGGCTCCAGTGCTGTATTATATATTTTTTCGATTCAAAATAGTGAAAAATGTCTTTATATAACATATTTTTAAATATGTTATTCCCCCAATATACATTCTGACAAGTGGTTTGTATGCTGTGCTCAGTCAAGTGCAAAAACTCAACAAAATAGCATCGAAAATTATTCCGCAAATTAAATTTTTCGAAATTATTAAAAAAACACATTTAAAATAAAGTGATCGGCTTCAAAATTTTACGGTAAGTACATAACACACTATATTTTAGTTTTATAATGTTTTTGAAGTGAAACAAATATATAAATTGTGGTTTCGAAAGGAAATAGTGAAGACCGTCTCAAGACGGTCTTGCCGGTTTGTACATACAAAAAGAGTAGGGTCTCTTTCATTATTGTTTTCATCTTTTGTTCATGAAAACAATATTATTTGCTCATTTTATGTTATTTTACTACTGTGTTAAAGATGGATCTCACTAAACGTATTTATAAGAAAAAGAGGAATTTGGGGAAAATGTCAGATGAAGAATTGCTCGAGTTTTTCGATTCTGTAGAGAGCTCTGTAGGGAGCTCAGATGAAAGTTTGGATAGCGATGACAGTGTTGCTGATCGGACTTATGTTTTCGATAATATCGAGGCCGACATATTGCCGGAGGATACAGAAGAGGCCATATCAGAATGCATTCAGAATATGGGTGAAGCTGAGACCACGGCAATAAATTTTTCAATGAATTTTAGCAAAATGGATATACCATCAGCTTGTTCGACTTTCGTTGAAGATTCAGCAGCGATCGAAACCGTTGTGGCACAAGAACCGTCGACATCAACAGCAAACACATCAAAAGCATCTTTCAAATGCAAAAGATCGCGATCTCCATTGCCAATAGCAGAAGCTACTGGACCAGCAGTTGAACCTAATACTGGAGGTTTTATTGGAGGTATGACACTTTTTACTTATTTTATAATTATTAATTTTCTTTTTTTATATACAGCTCTGAACGGCATATCCAAAAATTCGAAAGAGCTGTCAAAATTGTTATGGCGCAAACGTTCGATGAGTTTGCACATAAACGAGGTAGCCTTTCGAGGCGATTCCTTACTTCCATTGCCAGTGAAAGAACTCAAAACACCATTGGAATTCTTCAATTACTTTTTCACAGATGATATTATTGAACTGATCGTTGTAGAAACAAATCGCTGCGCTCTGGAGAAAAATATAAATACAACATTTATCACCAATGCGACTGAAATAAGACATTACATCGGCATAATGTTATACATGTCAATATACCGCTTTCCTAATTTAGAAAGCTATTGGGGGAAAAATGCCTTCCTGCCAATCCAGAAATGTATGCCATCCAAAAGATTTTTTGCCATCAAGAAGCATTTATCATTTCAGGATGAATCACAGCGGAGGAAGAAAGGTGAACCAGGCTATGACCCATTGTTCCGCATCCGTACTTTATCCAACAAAATAAATGATCGATTCGATTCAATCCCAAAAACGGCTAGATTATGCGTCGACGAACAGATGTGCAGCACAAAGACTAAACACCATCTCCGTCAATATATGCCCAATAAGCCGCATAAGTGGGGGATAAAATTGTTCGTGCTCTGTGATTCAAACGGTTTCGCCTACCGTTTTGAGATTTATAATGGCGCCGGTGATAATATCGTCTTACCTGGTACACCAGACATTGGAGCAACATCCAATGTTGTTATTCGATTGTCTCAAACGATTCCTAATTTCGTTCATCATATTGTGTACTTTGATAATTTTTACACATCGCTGCCACTGTTAGTATATTTACGGGCCAGAGGAATTTATAGTTTGGGCACAGTGAGAGGTACTTATTTTGTTGTTGTTATATTTCTTGTTGATCATGATTTGCTTTTGTATTTATAGCCAGTCGTATTCCAGCGTGTAAGCTGCCGACCGATAACGAAGTGAACAAAGAGCAACGAGGATTTTATGTAGAATATATGACATCACTCCATGGAGTCGATGTGAATACGGTGTTATGGAAGGATAACAAATGTGTCCGCTTGGCATCGACATACGTCGGTATTGAAAACTTCAGAAGAACAATTCCTGATGAACAACAATTAAAGGCAGCTCGGTATGATAGGAAGCATAAGAAATTCATCGAAATAAACTGCCCTCAAATTATCCGAGAATACAATGCTCACATGGGTGGAGTAGATCTTATGGATGGTATCATGGGTCGATACCATATTCGAGCTAAGACTCGGAATATTATGATTAGATTGTTCTACCATTTTGTGGACATGGCCTCAACAAATGCATTCATTCTATACAAACGGGTACATGCCGAGAAGTCCAATGGTGCCAACAATGTATGCAACGAAGAACGACTTTTACAGCTTCCAAATTTTCGCGAGGAAATAGCAGCTGGACTTGTTAACATCAAAAATAAACGATCTGTAGGGAGACCATCATTTGGTCAAAATCTCTATGAGCCCTTATCACCACAGCCTGGTATATCAGGTGTTGGAAAAAGAACTGTTCATCAAGTTGCTGATGTTCGGTTCGATGGTTTTGATCATTTTCCTGTTTGGGTGGATAGAAAAGGCAAAAAAAGGTGCAAACATTGTAAGCAATCTGACACACAAGTCGTTTGTTCAAAATGCGACCTACATTTGTGCGGTCATATGGATAAAAAATGTTTTTGGGACTACCACCATCGAAAATAATATGTATTTTATCTTTTTTTGTTTTTTCTCTAAATAAAACTTTATCTCAAAATAAAATGTACCTGTGATGTTTTATTTCATGCAAACCGGCAAGACCGTCTACAGACGGTGTTCAATATATTTTACCTGGCGTTCGTTCAGAATGTTTTTTTTAACTGAAAATTAAAATTTACGGTTCTGTTCACTATATCTACTGGAAAAAAAATATTGGCTCCATCCGATCATTTATACGGTCTTGCCTGTTAGAGGGTTAACTTATATAAACAGACATGAGTAAATAGAGCTTTTAAGCAATAAAAAATAAAACGTAACGTCTGTTAATATAGAAACAAACTTTGAAACAGAAATATCTGAAGATGATTCGGATTTTTGTAATCAAAATCAGGACACTGATGCAATAGAAATGCTACCGGCTGATATAGGGGTGGATCAATTATTTCTCTCGAAAGACGGCACAGCTTGGAGTCCCCAGCCAGTTCAGGATCGCTCCGGAAGATTACGGAATGAAAATGTAATAAATTTGCACCCAGGTACAACAAGATATGCAAGAGCACGTGTCGACGGCATCAAAGATGCTTTTATGTTGTTTTTTCCATCGCCTATTGAAAAGATTATCCTAAAGTGGTCAAACATTTATGCAAAGGCAGAATGCGGAAATAGTTATATAGAAATTGATTCAGACTTGCTATATGCATATATTGGTGTTCTAATTTTGGCCGGAGTTTACAGGTATATTGTTTTTGAATGCATTTATGTTATGGTTTAGCTATACTTACAATATATTAGATCAAAGAATGAAACGATGTTGGATTTGTTCGATGGTGAATATGGACGTCCCATATTTAGAGCGATAATGTCAAAAAAAACATTTCAATACATGAATCGTGTTATTCGTTTTGATGACGTTATGAGTAGACGTCAAACCAGCTCTACTGACAAATTTTCTCCAATTCGTGAAATATTCGACAAATGGGCCGAGTTATTGACTCATTATTTCAATCCATCTGAGTGTGTTACAGTTGATGAACAATTGCTTGGATTTCGTGGACGCTGCAAGTTTAGGCAATATATGCCTTCTAAGCCTGAAAGATACGGAATAAAATTTTGGCTCTTGGTTTGCTCTGAAACGTGCTACGTTTGGAAAATTCAGCCGTATTTGGGTAAACCTGTTGGTAGTTTGCCTGAAAAAAATCAAGGGGAACGTGTTGTTTTGGAGTTAGTTCGCGGACTTAAGGGCCACAATATAACAATGGATAACTTTTTCTCATCCTACCAACTTGGACAAAAGTTGTTGTCCCAAGGGTTAACAATGGTAGGTACTATGCGTAAAAATAAAAGAAGCATACCACCCAAATTATTAGAATACAAAAAGGTTCCCCTGTACCAATCAACTTTTGCATTCACCGAAAGTACAACTCTTGTGTCATATGTCGGGAGAAAGGATAACTGCGTAGTACTGCAAAGCACAATGCATCATTCGAATGACGTAGAATCTGAGGCGAAAAAATTGCCAAAAATCATTCAATTCTATAACAAAACTAAAGGTTCGTTTTATATTAGTTTTATTTATCTTCAGCTTTATAACTTTATTCTATAGGTTGCGTGGATACAGTGGACAAAATGTTATCGTGCTATAGTTCGAAAAGAAAAACAAATCGATGGCCAGTTGCTGTTTTCTCAAACATGATTGATATTTCGGCTTTAAATGCGTACATTATATTTAAAGATATAAATCCAAATTGGAAAACAAACAAGCCAATTTTACGTCGAGTTTTTTTGCGCGAGCTTGGAATATCTCTCGCAAAGCCTTACATGGCAATACGAAAGGGCGTACCAAGAACTCAATCAGCAGTATCTATGCTTTCTTCTATCAACAATAGCAATTTAGAGGATGAACCAAGCGGCTCAGTAGTGTGTTTATGTACCTTCTCTATCAAGTTTTTCATATAAAATAATGTGCATGCCTGGCTGGGAAACGTGATCGTTAAAAATATATTTTGTTAGGTAATTAAGTGTATTTATTATGGAAATGCGTTTTCCATCCTTGGATGGTTGTTTGTATTAGGAGGTTTCATAAAATTTGTATTGTGTATTAAGGGGTTTCAAAAAAAATTTATATGTAAAATTTTTTTTTGTTTTCACATGCCTGATTTGAGAGTCAGTCAGGGCTTCTCTATTGAATATCCCCCCCTGAAACTTCTGTACGAACACCCCTACCCGGACACCTATATTGAACAACTCTGTTGAATGTTTGTTAGGAAGCTGGAAATTTTCTTCATAGGTACAAAATATTTCACCGAGTTAAATATGAACTTCCCTACTAATTTTTTCAGTTTTGATTGCTGAAAGAAAACGAAACTAATAAAAAAGGGCATTTCGGTCTATTTTTATTACCCTTGTCCTTTCTGTCTATTCATTAGCATTTTCTTTTTATTGCACTTGATAAGATGCATCAATTTAGGGCTTGTGTTTTTTCTTATGTTTAAAGTAAACTGTTTGACTGTGTCCTCTATTGTCTGCCTATTTTTAATGAAAAATAAGGGTGCGAGAAAGTGAAACATTGTCTATTTTTAAATGCATTCATATGTCGTGTATGTACATATGTGTGTACATTTATATCGCTATTGGTCAGTTTGAGTGAGCTCGTTAGAATATTTTATTATATTGCGCATGTGTGCGTTTGTTTGCATTGGATCATTTTCTGTCTGTCCTTCTCTACCGTCTAGCTTGTTATCTATACCTATTTCACACCCCAGTGCGTATATTTATGTGTATAAGGATACACAATTTCATTACATATACATATTTCTTATTTTTTTCAAAGAAAAAGGATCAGAAATTTAAAAAGAGGTTACAAAACCAACATGCATTTGCATTACATAAATGTATGAGATACATGGAAAATTCTTAAGCAAAGTTAAACACCTGTGCCGGTCTATCTCTTTTTTATTACACTTGTCCTTTCTGTTTTTCTTTTCTGTCTACCTTTTTTTATTGCAGTTCATCTTTTTTTATTGAAAAATTTTGAGTTGGCATTTTCATGAGTGTCTGCTCCTCTACCAACTTTCTTGTTGATCGCTTTCATTTATCGAAAAAAATAAATGTTTGCGATGCCGAGAAAATTCTTATAACGTAAATAGTTGTGATTGATGTTTTGGTTTTTTGCAGATTTGATTGTTGAAAGAAAATGAATCTAATAGAAAAACGAATTCAACATGTAACTGTTTATCAGCATACAGATGTGAAAATTGTATGACCGAATGTTGTAAATTTAATGAAATTTGTTTACTATGAAAAATAAATATTTTCTTCATGGTTTTATAATATTGCTTTTTCTTAAGACATGCGCGAGCATAATTTAGTATAAATGCGAGTGTTTTTCAGAAATTTTTTTTAAACAAAGCTTAGAACAATAAATAACATTCTTTCTATTTTCAGCCTAATCTAATAAAAATACATACTAAAATAAATATTTTAAATAAAACTAATTGATATACAGAAATATATATGATGTGTTTTTATTTATTATGGAGATTTTTTATCTTACTTTTTCAGATTTCATAACAATTAAAATATTTATATGTATTTCTTTTACTTTTCAGATATAGGTTAATAGTTTAAAAAGTCTTATATATAAATTAAAAAGTTTCTGTGTTAATATTCATATATTCGTTATAATATAAATTAAATGCACATATATTAACATTTGGTATACTGATATTTTCAATATTACATCTATGAATTCAATTATGAAAATATATGAAAGGATAAGACTCATTACTATACATTCTTAATTCCTCAATCATTCTCAGGAATAATTTCTTGTGTTCCTTATCGATATGACAACTGTATCCATCAAATAGATCCTTTAATTCAGCTGATGTGTCCTTTTTTTAATACAGTTGATCAAGTTCGCAACAGAATACATAAATAACTAAACAAAAGTTTTAAATGTTTTCAATATTCTCTTTGTTTACATATAAATTAATAAAATTTCTATATAAAATTGCACTTTTTTTAGCACACATTTCCTTACAACTATTTCTATGATATTTACAGTTATTGATGTTACTCGTAATATTACTTTTATATAACGTTCTTATATTTGGACAATTAAAGTCATCTAAATTATAGATATATATTTCCATTTCTCCAAGCAGTTGAGTTAACCATTTTACTTTTTCAATTCCTTTAACATATATAATATGATAATATTCTTTTTTAAGATATGATATTATATATTCTCTAAATTCGTTGAGCGTTGAATTTCCATCATTCCAACATAATCCATGTAAATGATTGTACAACCATTTATTTGTAATCTTATCTTTATATGTTAATTCTAAATATTTAAAAGGCGGTAGAATGAGAAAAGTTTTAATTTCTGAATCAACTCCTACAACGCAGACTTCCTTTGCGAATAAATTATTATTAATACAGAAACCATGTACATCTATGACTACATTTCTATTATGATTCATTATCTTATTATAAGTGAACATATTTACAAAAAGTATTGTTCTTTTATTACTTTTTTAATATCAATAAATAAATCAAAAGTTATTTATGTTCATTTGCTTGCTTTCAAAAATAATCTTATAATAAAATCCAACTGAAATTTTTCTTATGTAATGAGAGATCAATAATGATATATATCATCAGTGATATAGTTGTATATTTCAGGTAAAAAACAAAATAGCTCTCCAGTTCCAACATAATTTGTAACATACAATACAATGTTAGCTTTCTTTCACATCGTATGATTTCCAAAGGTTCATTTAGCAGAAAATCTCTTAGAGATATGTTTTTTGATTTTATTTACAGATGTTATTAAGAAATTCAATTGTATTCATCTTCTTATTTTTATTTATTTTTTATTATATGTATAAGCTAATTCTCAAATTTTAGTTATAATCAGCTTTTAGCTGGTTCTAAACAGCTTTTATCTGATCATGAACAGCTTTTTATCTGCTCTATATCTGCTTTTTATCTGGTTTGTATCTGCTCTGTATCTGCTTTTATCTGGTTTGTATCTGCTCTGTATCTGCTTTTTATCTGCTCTGTATCTGCTTTTATCTGGTTTGTATCTGCTTTTTATCTGCTCTGTATCTGCTTTTATCTGGTTATGAACTGATTGTATCTGCTTTTAACTGGTTGTGAACTGATTCTTATCCGGTTGTGATCTGCTTTTATCCGGTTGTGATCTGCTTTTATCTGATTTGTATCTATTCCTGAACAAATCTATCTTACAGTTGTATGAATTCATCAAAACTTTTTCTATATCACCACTTATTTATTTATAAAGTCATCCAACATTGACAACAAGATCACCCCATATTTATCTCTCCAGCATTGACTACATATATCTGTTAATTCTTTAAATGTCATCTCTAATAACATGATCGTTATATACGTATCGCAAATTCATTTTATCTTTTTAAAAAAATTATAATTATGTTAGCACTATTAAGTAATAGATGCTTTGGAGTTTTTGTATCAGACCTGATCCAATACCTGATCGAACCTGATCGAACCTGATCCAATACGTGATCGAACCTGATACCACTAATGACCAGGTATGGTATCAGGTTCGATCAGGTTATATGTAGTCAATGCTGGAGAGATAAATATGGGGTGATCTTGTTGTCAATGTTGGATGACTTTATAAATAAATAAGTGGTGATATAGAAAAAGTTTTGATGAATTCATACAACTGTAAGATAGATTTGTTCAGGA
>CATQFJ010000221.1:0-21964 GCA_956483585.1 Gymnocheta viridis
ACATTTTATTGAAAACAAAATGCTATGCAATAGCTTTGCCGCGGCAGTTCTCGAGTGCCACATGTCTTTTTTTACTGGCGTATCAGTAACGCTCCAAAAGAAAAGGCTATATATAGCCTTTTCTATTAATTAAAAAAAATTATGTTAGTTATTTTTTTTTAATTTAATACATTTTATTGAAAACAAAATGCTATGCAATAGCTTTGCCGCGGCAGTTCTCGAGTGCCACATGTCTTTTTTTACTGGCGTATCAGTAACGCTCCAAAAGAAAAGGCTATATATAGCCTTTTCTATTAATTAAAAAAAATTATGTTAGTTATTTTTTTTTAATTTAATACATTTTATTGAAAACAAAATGCTATGCAATAGCTTTGCCGCGGCAGTTCTCGAGTGCCACATGTCTTTTTTTACTGGCGTATCAGTAACGCTCCAAAAGAAAAGGCTATATATAGCCTTTTCTATTAATTAAAAAAAATTATGTTAGTTATTTTTTTTTAATTTAATACATTTTATTGAAAACAAAATGCTATGCAATAGCTTTGCCGCGGCAGTTCTCGAGTGCCACATGTCTTTTTTTACTGGCGTATCAGTAACGCTCCAAAAGAAAAGGCTATATATAGCCTTTTCTATTAATTAAAAAAAATTATGTTAGTTATTTTTTTTTAATTTAATACATTTTATTGAAAACAAAATGCTATGCAATAGCTTTGCCGCGGCAGTTCTCGAGTGCCACATGTCTTTTTTTACTGGCGTATCAGTAACGCTCCAAAAGAAAAGGCTATATATAGCCTTTTCTATTAATTAAAAAAAATTATGTTAGTTATTTTTTTTTAATTTAATACATTTTATTGAAAACAAAATGCTATGCAATAGCTTTGCCGCGGCAGTTCTCGAGTGCCACATGTCTTTTTTTACTGGCGTATCAGTAACGCTCCAAAAGAAAAGGCTATATATAGCCTTTTCTATTAATTAAAAAAAATTATGTTAGTTATTTTTTTTTAATTTAATACATTTTATTGAAAACAAAATGCTATGCAATAGCTTTGCCGCGGCAGTTCTCGAGTGCCACATGTCTTTTTTTACTGGCGTATCAGTAACGCTCCAAAAGAAAAGGCTATATATAGCCTTTTCTATTAATTAAAAAAAATTATGTTAGTTATTTTTTTTTAATTTAATACATTTTATTGAAAACAAAATGCTATGCAATAGCTTTGCCGCGGCAGTTCTCGAGTGCCACATGTCTTTTTTTACTGGCGTATCAGTAACGCTCCAAAAGAAAAGGCTATATATAGCCTTTTCTATTAATTAAAAAAAATTATGTTAGTTATTTTTTTTTAATTTAATACATTTTATTGAAAACAAAATGCTATGCAATAGCTTTGCCGCGGCAGTTCTCGAGTGCCACATGTCTTTTTTTACTGGCGTATCAGTAACGCTCCAAAAGAAAAGGCTATATATAGCCTTTTCTATTAATTAAAAAAAATTATGTTAGTTATTTTTTTTTAATTTAATACATTTTATTGAAAACAAAATGCTATGCAATAGCTTTGCCGCGGCAGTTCTCGAGTGCCACATGTCTTTTTTTACTGGCGTATCAGTAACGCTCCAAAAGAAAAGGCTATATATAGCCTTTTCTATTAATTAAAAAAAATTATGTTAGTTATTTTTTTTTAATTTAATACATTTTATTGAAAACAAAATGCTATGCAATAGCTTTGCCGCGGCAGTTCTCGAGTGCCACATGTCTTTTTTTACTGGCGTATCAGTAACGCTCCAAAAGAAAAGGCTATATATAGCCTTTTCTATTAATTAAAAAAAATTATGTTAGTTATTTTTTTTTAATTTAATACATTTTATTGAAAACAAAATGCTATGCAATAGCTTTGCCGCGGCAGTTCTCGAGTGCCACATGTCTTTTTTTACTGGCGTATCAGTAACGCTCCAAAAGAAAAGGCTATATATAGCCTTTTCTATTAATTAAAAAAAATTATGTTAGTTATTTTTTTTTAATTTAATACATTTTATTGAAAACAAAATGCTATGCAATAGCTTTGCCGCGGCAGTTCTCGAGTGCCACATGTCTTTTTTTACTGGCGTATCAGTAACGCTCCAAAAGAAAAGGCTATATATAGCCTTTTCTATTAATTAAAAAAAATTATGTTAGTTATTTTTTTTTAATTTAATACATTTTATTGAAAACAAAATGCTATGCAATAGCTTTGCCGCGGCAGTTCTCGAGTGCCACATGTCTTTTTTTACTGGCGTATCAGTAACGCTCCAAAAGAAAAGGCTATATATAGCCTTTTCTATTAATTAAAAAAAATTATGTTAGTTATTTTTTTTTAATTTAATACATTTTATTGAAAACAAAATGCTATGCAATAGCTTTGCCGCGGCAGTTCTCGAGTGCCACATGTCTTTTTTTACTGGCGTATCAGTAACGCTCCAAAAGAAAAGGCTATATATAGCCTTTTCTATTAATTAAAAAAAATTATGTTAGTTATTTTTTTTTAATTTAATACATTTTATTGAAAACAAAATGCTATGCAATAGCTTTGCCGCGGCAGTTCTCGAGTGCCACATGTCTTTTTTTACTGGCGTATCAGTAACGCTCCAAAAGAAAAGGCTATAGCCTTTTCTATTAATTAAAAAAAATTATGTTAGTTATTTTTTTTTAATTTAATACATTTTATTGAAAACAAAATGCTATGCAATAGCTTTGCCGCGGCAGTTCTCGAGTGCCACATGTCTTTTTTTACTGGCGTATCAGTAACGCTCCAAAAGAAAAGGCTATATATAGCCTTTTCTATTAATTAAAAAAAATTATGTTAGTTATTTTTTTTTAATTTAATACATTTTATTGAAAACAAAATGCTATGCAATAGCTTTGCCGCGGCAGTTCTCGAGTGCCACATGTCTTTTTTTACTGGCGTATCAGTAACGCTCCAAAAGAAAAGGCTATATATAGCCTTTTCTATTAATTAAAAAAAATTATGTTAGTTATTTTTTTTTAATTTAATACATTTTATTGAAAACAAAATGCTATGCAATAGCTTTGCCGCGGCAGTTCTCGAGTGCCACATGTCTTTTTTTACTGGCGTATCAGTAACGCTCCAAAAGAAAAGGCTATATATAGCCTTTTCTATTAATTAAAAAAAATTATGTTAGTTATTTTTTTTTAATTTAATACATTTTATTGAAAACAAAATGCTATGCAATAGCTTTGCCGCGGCAGTTCTCGAGTGCCACATGTCTTTTTTTACTGGCGTATCAGTAACGCTCCAAAAGAAAAGGCTATATATAGCCTTTTCTATTAATTAAAAAAAATTATGTTAGTTATTTTTTTTTAATTTAATACATTTTATTGAAAACAAAATGCTATGCAATAGCTTTGCCGCGGCAGTTCTCGAGTGCCACATGTCTTTTTTTACTGGCGTATCAGTAACGCTCCAAAAGAAAAGGCTATATATAGCCTTTTCTATTAATTAAAAAAAATTATGTTAGTTATTTTTTTTTAATTTAATACATTTTATTGAAAACAAAATGCTATGCAATAGCTTTGCCGCGGCAGTTCTCGAGTGCCACATGTCTTTTTTTACTGGCGTATCAGTAACGCTCCAAAAGAAAAGGCTATATATAGCCTTTTCTATTAATTAAAAAAAATTATGTTAGTTATTTTTTTTTAATTTAATACATTTTATTGAAAACAAAATGCTATGCAATAGCTTTGCCGCGGCAGTTCTCGAGTGCCACATGTCTTTTTTTACTGGCGTATCAGTAACGCTCCAAAAGAAAAGGCTATATATAGCCTTTTCTATTAATTAAAAAAAATTATGTTAGTTATTTTTTTTTAATTTAATACATTTTATTGAAAACAAAATGCTATGCAATAGCTTTGCCGCGGCAGTTCTCGAGTGCCACATGTCTTTTTTTACTGGCGTATCAGTAACGCTCCAAAAGAAAAGGCTATATATAGCCTTTTCTATTAATTAAAAAAAATTATGTTAGTTATTTTTTTTTAATTTAATACATTTTATTGAAAACAAAATGCTATGCAATAGCTTTGCCGCGGCAGTTCTCGAGTGCCACATGTCTTTTTTTACTGGCGTATCAGTAACGCTCCAAAAGAAAAGGCTATATATAGCCTTTTCTATTAATTAAAAAAAATTATGTTAGTTATTTTTTTTTAATTTAATACATTTTATTGAAAACAAAATGCTATGCAATAGCTTTGCCGCGGCAGTTCTCGAGTGCCACATGTCTTTTTTTACTGGCGTATCAGTAACGCTCCAAAAGAAAAGGCTATATATAGCCTTTTCTATTAATTAAAAAAAATTATGTTAGTTATTTTTTTTTAATTTAATACATTTTATTGAAAACAAAATGCTATGCAATAGCTTTGCCGCGGCAGTTCTCGAGTGCCACATGTCTTTTTTTACTGGCGTATCAGTAACGCTCCAAAAGAAAAGGCTATATATAGCCTTTTCTATTAATTAAAAAAAATTATGTTAGTTATTTTTTTTTAATTTAATACATTTTATTGAAAACAAAATGCTATGCAATAGCTTTGCCGCGGCAGTTCTCGAGTGCCACATGTCTTTTTTTACTGGCGTATCAGTAACGCTCCAAAAGAAAAGGCTATATATAGCCTTTTCTATTAATTAAAAAAAATTATGTTAGTTATTTTTTTTTAATTTAATACATTTTATTGAAAACAAAATGCTATGCAATAGCTTTGCCGCGGCAGTTCTCGAGTGCCACATGTCTTTTTTTACTGGCGTATCAGTAACGCTCCAAAAGAAAAGGCTATATATAGCCTTTTCTATTAATTAAAAAAAATTATGTTAGTTATTTTTTTTTAATTTAATACATTTTATTGAAAACAAAATGCTATGCAATAGCTTTGCCGCGGCAGTTCTCGAGTGCCACATGTCTTTTTTTACTGGCGTATCAGTAACGCTCCAAAAGAAAAGGCTATATATAGCCTTTTCTATTAATTAAAAAAAATTATGTTAGTTATTTTTTTTTAATTTAATACATTTTATTGAAAACAAAATGCTATGCAATAGCTTTGCCGCGGCAGTTCTCGAGTGCCACATGTCTTTTTTTACTGGCGTATCAGTAACGCTCCAAAAGAAAAGGCTATATATAGCCTTTTCTATTAATTAAAAAAAATTATGTTAGTTATTTTTTTTTAATTTAATACATTTTATTGAAAACAAAATGCTATGCAATAGCTTTGCCGCGGCAGTTCTCGAGTGCCACATGTCTTTTTTTACTGGCGTATCAGTAACGCTCCAAAAGAAAAGGCTATATATAGCCTTTTCTATTAATTAAAAAAAATTATGTTAGTTATTTTTTTTTAATTTAATACATTTTATTGAAAACAAAATGCTATGCAATAGCTTTGCCGCGGCAGTTCTCGAGTGCCACATGTCTTTTTTTACTGGCGTATCAGTAACGCTCCAAAAGAAAAGGCTATATATAGCCTTTTCTATTAATTAAAAAAAATTATGTTAGTTATTTTTTTTTAATTTAATACATTTTATTGAAAACAAAATGCTATGCAATAGCTTTGCCGCGGCAGTTCTCGAGTGCCACATGTCTTTTTTTACTGGCGTATCAGTAACGCTCCAAAAGAAAAGGCTATATATAGCCTTTTCTATTAATTAAAAAAAATTATGTTAGTTATTTTTTTTTAATTTAATACATTTTATTGAAAACAAAATGCTATGCAATAGCTTTGCCGCGGCAGTTCTCGAGTGCCACATGTCTTTTTTTACTGGCGTATCAGTAACGCTCCAAAAGAAAAGGCTATATATAGCCTTTTCTATTAATTAAAAAAAATTATGTTAGTTATTTTTTTTTAATTTAATACATTTTATTGAAAACAAAATGCTATGCAATAGCTTTGCCGCGGCAGTTCTCGAGTGCCACATGTCTTTTTTTACTGGCGTATCAGTAACGCTCCAAAAGAAAAGGCTATATATAGCCTTTTCTATTAATTAAAAAAAATTATGTTAGTTATTTTTTTTTAATTTAATACATTTTATTGAAAACAAAATGCTATGCAATAGCTTTGCCGCGGCAGTTCTCGAGTGCCACATGTCTTTTTTTACTGGCGTATCAGTAACGCTCCAAAAGAAAAGGCTATATATAGCCTTTTCTATTAATTAAAAAAAATTATGTTAGTTATTTTTTTTTAATTTAATACATTTTATTGAAAACAAAATGCTATGCAATAGCTTTGCCGCGGCAGTTCTCGAGTGCCACATGTCTTTTTTTACTGGCGTATCAGTAACGCTCCAAAAGAAAAGGCTATATATAGCCTTTTCTATTAATTAAAAAAAATTATGTTAGTTATTTTTTTTTAATTTAATACATTTTATTGAAAACAAAATGCTATGCAATAGCTTTGCCGCGGCAGTTCTCGAGTGCCACATGTCTTTTTTTACTGGCGTATCAGTAACGCTCCAAAAGAAAAGGCTATATATAGCCTTTTCTATTAATTAAAAAAAATTATGTTAGTTATTTTTTTTTAATTTAATACATTTTATTGAAAACAAAATGCTATGCAATAGCTTTGCCGCGGCAGTTCTCGAGTGCCACATGTCTTTTTTTACTGGCGTATCAGTAACGCTCCAAAAGAAAAGGCTATATATAGCCTTTTCTATTAATTAAAAAAAATTATGTTAGTTATTTTTTTTTAATTTAATACATTTTATTGAAAACAAAATGCTATGCAATAGCTTTGCCGCGGCAGTTCTCGAGTGCCACATGTCTTTTTTTACTGGCGTATCAGTAACGCTCCAAAAGAAAAGGCTATATATAGCCTTTTCTATTAATTAAAAAAAATTATGTTAGTTATTTTTTTTTAATTTAATACATTTTATTGAAAACAAAATGCTATGCAATAGCTTTGCCGCGGCAGTTCTCGAGTGCCACATGTCTTTTTTTACTGGCGTATCAGTAACGCTCCAAAAGAAAAGGCTATATATAGCCTTTTCTATTAATTAAAAAAAATTATGTTAGTTATTTTTTTTTAATTTAATACATTTTATTGAAAACAAAATGCTATGCAATAGCTTTGCCGCGGCAGTTCTCGAGTGCCACATGTCTTTTTTTACTGGCGTATCAGTAACGCTCCAAAAGAAAAGGCTATATATAGCCTTCTCTATTAATTAAAAAAAATTATGTTAGTTATTTTTTTTTAATTTAATACATTTTATTGAAAACAAAATGCTATGCAATAGCTTTGCCGCGGCAGTTCTCGAGTGCCACATGTCTTTTTTTACTGGCGTATCAGTAACGCTCCAAAAGAAAAGGCTATATATAGCCTTTTCTATTAATTAAAAAAAATTATGTTAGTTATTTTTTTTTAATTTAATACATTTTATTGAAAACAAAATGCTATGCAATAGCTTTGCCGCGGCAGTTCTCGAGTGCCACATGTCTTTTTTTACTGGCGTATCAGTAACGCTCCAAAAGAAAAGGCTATATATAGCCTTTTCTATTAATTAAAAAAAATTATGTTAGTTATTTTTTTTTAATTTAATACATTTTATTGAAAACAAAATGCTATGCAATAGCTTTGCCGCGGCAGTTCTCGAGTGCCACATGTCTTTTTTTACTGGCGTATCAGTAACGCTCCAAAATAAAAGGCTATATATAGCCTTTTCTATTAATTAAAAAAAATTATGTTAGTTATTTTTTTTTAATTTAATACATTTTATTGAAAACAAAATGCTATGCAATAGCTTTGCCGCGGCAGTTCTCGAGTGCCACATGTCTTTTTTTACTGGCGTATCAGTAACGCTCCAAAAGAAAAGGCTATATATAGCCTTTTCTATTAATTAAAAAAAATTATGTTAGTTATTTTTTTTTAATTTAATACATTTTATTGAAAACAAAATGCTATGCAATAGCTTTGCCGCGGCAGTTCTCGAGTGCCACATGTCTTTTTTTACTGGCGTATCAGTAACGCTCCAAAAGAAAAGGCTATATATAGCCTTTTCTATTAATTAAAAAAAATTATGTTAGTTATTTTTTTTTAATTTAATACATTTTATTGAAAACAAAATGCTATGCAATAGCTTTGCCGCGGCAGTTCTCGAGTGCCACATGTCTTTTTTTACTGGCGTATCAGTAACGCTCCAAAAGAAAAGGCTATATATAGCCTTTTCTATTAATTAAAAAAAATTATGTTAGTTATTTTTTTTTAATTTAATACATTTTATTGAAAACAAAATGCTATGCAATAGCTTTGCCGCGGCAGTTCTCGAGTGCCACATGTCTTTTTTTACTGGCGTATCAGTAACGCTCCAAAAGAAAAGGCTATATATAGCCTTTTCTATTAATTAAAAAAAATTATGTTAGTTATTTTTTTTTAATTTAATACATTTTATTGAAAACAAAATGCTATGCAATAGCTTTGCCGCGGCAGTTCTCGAGTGCCACATGTCTTTTTTTTACTGGCGTATCAGTAACGCTCCAAAAGAAAAGGCTATATATAGCCTTTTCTATTAATTAAAAAAAATTATGTTAGTTATTTTTTTTTAATTTAATACATTTTATTGAAAACAAAATGCTATCCAATAGCTTTGCCGCGGCAGTTCTCGAGTGCCACATGTCTTTTTTTACTGGCGTATCAGTAACGCTCCAAAAGAAAAGGCTATATATAGCCTTTTCTATTAATTAAAAAAAATTATGTTAGTTATTTTTTTTAATTTAATACATTTTATTGAAAACAAAATGCTATGCAATAGCTTTGCCGCGGCAGTTCTCGAGTGCCACATGTCTTTTTTTACTGGCGTATCAGTAACGCTCCAAAAGAAAAGGCTATAGCCTTTTCTATTAATTAAAAAAAATTATGTTAGTTATTTTTTTTTAATTTAATACATTTTATTGAAAACAAAATGCTATGCAATAGCTTTGCCGCGGCAGTTCTCGAGTGCCACATGTCTTTTTTTACTGGCGTATCAGTAACGCTCCAAAAGAAAAGGCTATAGCCTTTTCTATTAATTAAAAAAAATTATGTTAGTTATTTTTTTTTAATTTAATACATTGTATTGAAAACAAAATGCTATGCAATAGCTTTGCCGCGGCAGTTCTCGAGTGCCACATGTCTTTTTTTACTGGCGTATCAGTAACGCTCCAAAAGAAAAGGCTATATATAGCCTTTTCTATTAATTAAAAAAAATTATGTTAGTTATTTTTTTTTAATTTAATACATTTTATTGAAAACAAAATGCTATGCAATAGCTTTGCCGCGGCAGTTCTCGAGTGCCACATGTCTTTTTTTATTGGCGTATCAGTAACGCTCCAAAAGAAAAGGCTATAGCCTTTTCTATTAATTAAAAAAAATTATGTTAGTTATTTTTTTTTAATTTAATACATTTTATTGAAAACAAAATGCTATGCAATAGCTTTGCCGCGGCAGTTCTCGAGTGCCACATGTCTTTTTTTACTGGCGTATCAGTAACGCTCCAAAAGAAAAGGCTATAGCCTTTTCTATTAATTAAAAAAAATTATGTTAGGTATTTTTTTTTAATTTAATACATTTTATTGAAAACAAAATGCTATGCAATAGCTTTGCCGCGGCAGTTCTCGAGTGCCACATGTCTTTTTTTACTGGCGTATCAGTTACGGTCCAAAAGAAAAGGCTATATATAGCCTTTTCTATTAATTAAAAAAAATTATGTTAGTTATTTTTTTTTAATTTAATACATTTTATTGAAAACAAAATGCTATGCAATAGCTTTGCCGCGGCAGTTCTCGAGTGCCACATGTCTTTTCTTACTGGCGTATCAGTAACGCTCCAAAAGAAAAATTAATTAATTAAAAAAAATTATGTTAGTTATTTTTTTTTTAATTTAATACATTTTATTGAAATTAAAATGCTATGCAATAGCTTTGCCGCGGCAGTTCTCGAGTGCCACATGTCTTTTTTTACTGGCGTATCAGTAACGCTCCAAAAGAAAAGGCTATATATAGCCTTTTCTATTAATTAAAAAAAATTATGTTAGTTATTTTTTTTTAATTTAATACATTTTATTGAAAACAAAATGCTATGCAATAGCTTTGCCGCGGCAGTTCTCGAGTGCCACATGTCTTTTTTTACTGGCGTATCAGTAACGCTCCAAAAGAAAAATTAATTAATTAAAAAAAATTATGTTAGTTATTTTTTTTTAATTTAATACATTTTATTGAAAACAAAATGCTATGCAATAGCTTTGCCGCGGCAGTTCTCGAGTGCCACATGTCTTTTTTTACTGGCGTATCAGTAACGCTCCAAAAGAAAAGGCTATATATAGCCTTTTCTATTAATTAAAAAAAATTATGTTAGTTATTTTTTTTTAATTTAATACATTTTATTGAAAACAAAATGCTATGCAATAGCTTTGCCGCGGCAGTTCTCGAGTGCCACATGTCTTTTTTTACTGGCGTATCAGTAACGCTCCAAAAGAAAAATTAATTAATTAAAAAAATTATGTTAGTTATTTTTTTTTAATTTAATACATTTTATTGAAAACAAAATGCTATGCAATAGCTTTGCCGCGGCAGTTCTCGAGTGCCACATGTCTTTTTTTACTGGCGTATCAGTAACGCTCCAAAAGAAAAGGCTATATATAGCCTTTTCTATTAATTAAAAAAAATTATGTTAGTTATTTTTTTTTAATTTAATACATTTTATTGAAAACAAAATGCTATGCAATAGCTTTGCCGCGGCAGTTCTCGAGTGCCACATGTCTTTTTTTACTGGCGTATCAGTAACGCTCCAAAAGAAAAATTAATTAATTAAAAAAAATTATGTTAGTTATTTTTTTTTAATTTAATACATTTTATTGAAAACAAAATGCTATGCAATAGCTTTGCCGCGGCAGTTCTCGAGTGCCACATGTCTTTTTTTACTGGCGTATCAGTAACGCTCCAAAAGAAAAATTAATTAATTAAAAAAA
The DNA here is from genome assembly GCA_956483585.1 of Gymnocheta viridis. NCBI lineage: Eukaryota > Metazoa > Arthropoda > Insecta > Diptera > Tachinidae > Gymnocheta > Gymnocheta viridis. The sequence continues at coordinate 10,959 of CATQFJ010000221.1, forward strand.
ATTATGTTAGTTATTTTTTTTTAATTTAATACATTTTATTGAAAACAAAATGCTATGCAATAGCTTTGCCGCGGCAGTTCTCGAGTGCCACATGTCTTTTTTTACTGGCGTATCAGTAACGCTCCAAAAGAAAAATTAATTAATTAAAAAAAATTATGTTAGTTATTTTTTTTTAATTTAATACATTTTATTGAAAACAAAATGCTATGCAATAGCTTTGCCGCGGCAGTTCTCGAGTGCCACATGTCTTTTTTTACTGGCGTATCAGTAACGCTCCAAAAGAAAAATTAATTAATTAAAAAAAATTATGTTAGTTATTTTTTTTTAATTTAATACATTTTATTGAAAACAAAATGCTATGCAATAGCTTTGCCGCGGCAGTTCTCGAGTGCCACATGTCTTTTTTTACTGGCGTATCAGTAACGCTCCAAAAGAAAAGGCTATATATAGCCTTTTCTATTAATTAAAAAAAATTATGTTAGTTATTTTTTTTTAATTTAATACATTTTACTGAAAACAAAATGCTATGCAATAGCTTTGCCGCGGCAGTTCTCGAGTGCCACATGTCTTTTTTTACTGGCGTATCAGTAACGCTCCAAAAGAAAAATTAATTAATTAAAAAAAATTATGTTAGTTATTTTTTTTTAATTTAATACATTTTATTGAAAACAAAATGCTATGCAATAGCTTTGCCGCGGCAGTTCTCGAGTGCCACATGTCTTTTTTTACTGGCGTATCAGTAACGCTCCAAAAGAAAAGGCTATATATAGCCTTTTCTATTAATTAAAAAAAATTATGTTAGTTATTTTTTTTTAATTTAATACATTTTATTGAAAACAAAATGCTATGCAATAGCTTTGCCGCGGCAGTTCTCGAGTGCCACATGTCTTTTTTTACTGGCGTATCAGTAACGCTCCAAAAGAAAAGGCTATATATAGCCTTTTCTATTAATTAAAAAAAATTATGTTAGTTATTTTTTTTTAATTTAATACATTTTATTGAAAACAAAATGCTATGCAATAGCTTTGCCGCGGCAGTTCTCGAGTGCCACATGTCTTTTTTTACTGGCGTATCAGTAACGCTCCAAAAGAAAAATTAATTAATTAAAAAAAATTATGTTAGTTATTTTTTTTTAATTTAATACATTTTATTGAAAACAAAATGCTATGCAATAGCTTTGCCGCGGCAGTTCTCGAGTGCCACATGTCTTTTTTTACTGGCGTATCAGTAACGCTCCAAAAGAAAAATTAATTAATTAAAAAAAATTATGTTAGTTATTTTTTTTTAATTTAATACATTTTATTGAAAACAAAATGCTATGCAATAGCTTTGCCGCGGCAGTTCTCGAGTGCCACATGTCTTTTTTTTACTGGCGTATCAGTAACGCTCCAAAAGAAAAGGCTATAGCCTTTTCTATTAATTAAAAAAAATTATGTTAGTTATTTTTTTTAATTTAATACATTTTATTGAAAACAAAATGCTATGCAATAGCTTTGCCGCGGCAGTTCTCGAGTGCCACATGTCTTTTTTTTACAGGCGTATCAGTAACGCTCCAAAAGAAAAGGCTATAGCCTTTTCTATTAATTAAAAAAAATTATGTTAGTTATTTTTTTTAATTTAATACATTTTATTGAAAACAAAATGCTATGCAATAGCTTTGCCGCGGCAGTTCTCGAGTGCCACATGTCTTTTTTTACTGGCGTATCAGTAACGCTCCAAAAGAAAAATTAATTAATTAAAAAAAATTATGTTAGTTATTTTTTTTTAATTTAATACATTTTATTGAAAACAAAATGCTATGCAATAGCTTTGCCGCGGCAGTTCTCGAGTGCCACATGTCTTTTTTTTACTGGCGTATCAGTAACGCTCCAAAAGAAAAGGCTATAGCCTTTTCTATTAATTAAAAAAAATTATGTTAGTTATTTTTTTTTAATTTAATACATTTTATTGAAAACAAAATGCTATGCAATAGCTTTGCCGCGGCAGTTCTCGAGTGCCACATGTCTTTTTTTACGGGCGTATCAGTAACGCTCCAAAAGAAAAGGCTATAGCCTTTTCTATTAATTAAAAAAAATTATGTTAGTTATTTTTTTTTAATTTAATACATTTTATTGAAAACAAAATGCTATGCAATAGCTTTGCCGCGGCAGTTCTCGAGTGCCACATGTCTTTTTTTACGGGCGTATCAGTAACGCTCCAAAAGAAAAGGCTATAGCCTTTTCTATTAATTAAAAAAAATTATGTTAGTTATTTTTTTTTAATTTAATACATTTTATTGAAAACAAAATGCTATGCAATAGCTTTTAATATTAATTAAAAAAAATTATGTTAGTTATTTTTTTTTAATTTAATACATTTTATTGAAAACAAAATGCTATGCAATAGCTTTGCCGCGGCAGTTCTCGAGTGCCACATGTCTTTTTTTACTGGCATATCAGTAACGCTCCAAAAGAAATGCTATATATAGCCTTTTCTATTAATTAAAAAAAATTATGTTAGTTATTTTTTTTTAATTTAATACATTTTATTGAAAACAAAATGCTATGCAATAGCTTTGCCGCGGCAGTTCTCGAGTGCCACATGTCTTTTTTTACTGGCATATCAGTAACGCTCCAAAAGAAATGCTATATATAGCCTTTTCTATTAATTAAAAAAAATTATGTTAGTTATTTTTTTTTAATTTAATACATTTTATTGAAAACAAAATGCTATGCAATAGCTTTGCCGCGGCAGTTCTCGAGTGCCACATGTCTTTTTTTACTGGCATATCAGTAACGCTCCAAAAGAAATGCTATATATAGCCTTTTCTATTAATTAAAAAAAATTATGTTAGTTATTTTTTTTTAATTTAATACATTTTATTGAAAACAAAATGCTATGCAATAGCTTTGCCGCGGCAGTTCTCGAGTGCCACATGTCTTTTTTTACTGGCATATCAGTAACGCTCCAAAAGAAATGCTATATATAGCCTTTTCTATTAATTAAAAAAAATTATGTTAGTTATTTTTTTTTAATTTAATACATTTTATTGAAAACAAAATGCTATGCAATAGCTTTTAATATTAATTAAAAAAAATTATGTTAGTTATTTTTTTTTAATTTAATACATTTTATTGAAAACAAAATGCTATGCAATAGCTTTGCCGCGGCAGTTCTCGAGTGCCACATGTCTTTTTTTACTGGCATATCAGTAACGCTCCAAAAGAAATGCTATATATAGCCTTTTCTATTAATTAAAAAAAATTATGTTAGTTATTTTTTTTTAATTTAATACATTTTATTGAAAACAAAATGCTATGCAATAGCTTTGCCGCGGCAGTTCTCGAGTGCCACATGTCTTTTTTTACTGGCATATCAGTAACGCTCCAAAAGAAATGCTATATATAGCCTTTTCTATTAATTAAAAAAAATTATGTTAGTTATTTTTTTTTAATTTAATACATTTTATTGAAAACAAAATGCTATGCAATAGCTTTTAATATTAATTAAAAAAAATTATGTTAGTTATTTTTTTTTAATTTAATACATTTTATTGAAAACAAAATGCTATGCAATAGCTTTGCCGCGGCAGTTCTCGAGTGCCACATGTCTTTTTTTACTGGCATATCAGTAACGCTCCAAAAGAAATGCTATATATAGCCTTTTCTATTAATTAAAAAAAATTATGTTAGTTATTTTTTTTTAATTTAATACATTTTATTGAAAACAAAATGCTATGCAATAGCTTTGCCGCGGCAGTTCTCGAGTGCCACATGTCTTTTTTTACTGGCATATCAGTAACGCTCCAAAAGAAATGCTATATATAGCCTTTTCTATTAATTAAAAAAAATTATGTTAGTTATTTTTTTTTAATTTAATACATTTTATTGAAAACAAAATGCTATGCAATAGCTTTTAATATTAATTAAAAAAAATTATGTTAGTTATTTTTTTTTAATTTAATACATTTTATTGAAAACAAAATGCTATGCAATAGCTTTGCCGCGGCAGTTCTCGAGTGCCACATGTCTTTTTTTACTGGCATATCAGTAACGCTCCAAAAGAAATGCTATATATAGCCTTTTCTATTAATTAAAAAAAATTATGTTAGTTATTTTTTTTTAATTTAATACATTTTATTGAAAACAAAATGCTATGCAATAGCTTTGCCGCGGCAGTTCTCGAGTGCCACATGTCTTTTTTTACTGGCATATCAGTAACGCTCCAAAAGAAATGCTATATATAGCCTTTTCTATTAATTAAAAAAAATTATGTTAGTTATTTTTTTTTAATTTAATACATTTTATTGAAAACAAAATGCTATGCAATAGCTTTGCCGCGGCAGTTCTCGAGTGCCACATGTCTTTTTTTACTGGCATATCAGTAACGCTCCAAAAGAAATGCTATATATAGCCTTTTCTATTAATTAAAAAAAATTATGTTAGTTATTTTTTTTTAATTTAATACATTTTATTGAAAACAAAATGCTATGCAATAGCTTTTAATATTAATTAAAAAAAATTATGTTAGTTATTTTTTTTTAATTTAATACATTTTATTGAAAACAAAATGCTATGCAATAGCTTTGCCGCGGCAGTTCTCGAGTGCCACATGTCTTTTTTTACTGGCATATCAGTAACGCTCCAAAAGAAATGCTATATATAGCCTTTTCTATTAATTAAAAAAAATTATGTTAGTTATTTTTTTTTAATTTAATACATTTTATTGAAAACAAAATGCTATGCAATAGCTTTTAATATTAATTAAAAAAATTATGTTAGTTATTTTTTTTTAATTTAATACATTTTATTGAAAACAAAATGCTATGCAATAGCTTTGCCGCGGCAGTTCTCGAGTGCCACATGTCTTTTTTTTACTGGCATATCAGTAACGCTCCAAAAGAAATGCTATATATAGCCTTTTCTATTAATTAAAAAAAATTATGTTAGTTATTTTTTTTTAATTTAATACATTTTATTGAAAACAAAATGCTATGCAATAGCTTTGCCGCGGCAGTTCTCGAGTGCCACATGTCTTTTTTTACTGGCATATCAGTAACGCTCCAAAAGAAATGCTATATATAGCCTTTTCTATTAATTAAAAAAAATTATGTTAGTTATTTTTTTTTAATTTAATACATTTTATTGAAAACAAAATGCTATGCAATAGCTTTGCCGCGGCAGTTCTCGAGTGCCACATGTCTTTTTTTACTGGCATATCAGTAACGCTCCAAAAGAAATGCTATATATAGCCTTTTCTATTAATTAAAAAAAATTATGTTAGTTATTTTTTTTTAATTTAATACATTTTATTGAAAACAAAATGCTATGCAATAGCTTTGCCGCGGCAGTTCTCGAGTGCCACATGTCTTTTTTTACTGGCATATCAGTAACGCTCCAAAAGAAATGCTATATATAGCCTTTTCTATTAATTAAAAAAAATTATGTTAGTTATTTTTTTTTTAATTTAATACATTTTATTGAAAACAAAATGCTATGCAATAGCTTTTAATATTAATTAAAAAAAATTATGTTAGTTATTTTTTTTTAATTTAATACATTTTATTGAAAACAAAATGCTATGCAATAGCTTTGCCGCGGCAGTTCTCGAGTGCCACATGTCTTTTTTTTACTGGCATATCAGTAACGCTCCAAAAGAAATGCTATATATAGCCTTTTCTATTAATTAAAAAAAATTATGTTAGTTATTTTTTTTTAATTTAATACATTTTATTGAAAACAAAATGCTATGCAATAGCTTTGCCGCGGCAGTTCTCGAGTGCCACATGTCTTTTTTTACTGGCATATCAGTAACGCTCCAAAAGAAATGCTATATATAGCCTTTTCTATTAATTAAAAAAAATTATGTTAGTTATTTTTTTTTAATTTAATACATTTTATTGAAAACAAAATGCTATGCAATAGCTTTTAATATTAATTAAAAAAAATTATGTTAGTTATTTTTTTTTAATTTAATACATTTTATTGAAAACAAAATGCTATGCAATAGCTTTGCCGCGGCAGTTCTCGAGTGCCACATGTCTTTTTTTACTGGCATATCAGTAACGCTCCAAAAGAAATGCTATATATAGCCTTTTCTATTAATTAAAAAAAATTATGTTAGTTATTTTTTTTTAATTTAATACATTTTATTGAAAACAAAATGCTATGCAATAGCTTTGCCGCGGCAGTTCTCGAGTGCCACATGTCTTTTTTTACTGGCATATCAGTAACGCTCCAAAAGAAATGCTATATATAGCCTTTTCTATTAATTAAAAAAAATTATGTTAGTTATTTTTTTTTAATTTAATACATTTTATTGAAAACAAAATGCTATGCAATAGCTTTTAATATTAATTAAAAAAAATTATGTTAGTTATTTTTTTTTAATTTAATACATTTTATTGAAAACAAAATGCTATGCAATAGCTTTGCCGCGGCAGTTCTCGAGTGCCACATGTCTTTTTTTACTGGCATATCAGTAACGCTCCAAAAGAAATGCTATATATAGCCTTTTCTATTAATTAAAAAAAATTATGTTAGTTATTTTTTTTTAATTTAATACATTTTATTGAAAACAAAATGCTATGCAATAGCTTTGCCGCGGCAGTTCTCGAGTGCCACATGTCTTTTTTTACTGGCATATCAGTAACGCTCCAAAAGAAATGCTATATATAGCCTTTTCTATTAATTAAAAAAAATTATGTTAGTTATTTTTTTTTAATTTAATACATTTTATTGAAAACAAAATGCTATGCAATAGCTTTGCCGCGGCAGTTCTCGAGTGCCACATGTCTTTTTTTACTGGCATATCAGTAACGCTCCAAAAGAAATGCTATATATAGCCTTTTCTATTAATTAAAAAAAATTATGTTAGTTATTTTTTTTTAATTTAATACATTTTATTGAAAACAAAATGCTATGCAATAGCTTTGCCGCGGCAGTTCTCGAGTGCCACATGTCTTTTTTTACTGGCATATCAGTAACGCTCCAAAAGAAAATGCTATATATAGCCTTTTCTATTAATTAAAAAAAATTATGTTAGTTATTTTTTTTTAATTTAATACATTTTATTGAAAACAAAATGCTATGCAATAGCTTTGCCGCGGCAGTTCTCGAGTGCCACATGTCTTTTTTTACTGGCATATCAGTAACGCTCCAAAAGAAATGCTATATATAGCCTTTTCTATTAATTAAAAAAAATTATGTTAGTTATTTTTTTTTAATTTAATACATTTTATTGAAAACAAAATGCTATGCAATAGCTTTGCCGCGGCAGTTCTCGAGTGCCACATGTCTTTTTTTACTGGCATATCAGTAACGCTCCAAAAGAAATGCTATATATAGCCTTTTCTATTAATTAAAAAAAATTATGTTAGTTATTTTTTTTTAATTTAATACATTTTATTGAAAACAAAATGCTATGCAATAGCTTTGCCGCGGCAGTTCTCGAGTGCCACATGTCTTTTTTTACTGGCATATCAGTAACGCTCCAAAAGAAATGCTATATATAGCCTTTTCTATTAATTAAAAAAAATTATGTTAGTTATTTTTTTTTAATTTAATACATTTTATTGAAAACAAAATGCTATGCAATAGCTTTTAATATTAATTAAAAAAAAATTATGTTAGTTATTTTTTTTTAATTTAATACATTTTATTGAAAACAAAATGCTATGCAATAGCTTTGCCGCGGCAGTTCTCGAGTGCCACATGTCTTTTTTTACTGGCATATCAGTAACGCTCCAAAAGAAATGCTATATATAGCCTTTTCTATTAATTAAAAAAAATTATGTTAGTTATTTTTTTTTAATTTAATACATTTTATTGAAAACAAAATGCTATGCAATAGCTTTGCCGCGGCAGTTCTCGAGTGCCACATGTCTTTTTTTACTGGCATATCAGTAACGCTCCAAAAGAAATGCTATATATAGCCTTTTCTATTAATTAAAAAAAATTATGTTAGTTATTTTTTTTTAATTTAATACATTTTATTGAAAACAAAATGCTATGCAATAGCTTTGCCGCGGCAGTTCTCGAGTGCCACATGTCTTTTTTTACTGGCATATCAGTAACGCTCCAAAAGAAATGCTATATATAGCCTTTTCTATTAATTAAAAAAAATTATGTTAGTTATTTTTTTTTAATTTAATACATTTTATTGAAAACAAAATGCTATGCAATAGCTTTGCCGCGGCAGTTCTCAAATGCCACATGTCTTTTTTTACTGGCGTATCAGTAACGCTCCAAAAGAAAAGGCTATAGCCTTTTCTATTAATTAAAAAAAATTATGTTAGTTATTTTTTTTTAATTTAATACATTTTATTGAAAACAAAATGCTATGCAATAGCTTTGCCGCGGCAGTTCTCGAGTGCCACATGTCTTTTTTTATTGGCGTATCAGTAACGCTCCAAAAGAAAAGGCTATAGCCTTTTCTATTAATTAAAAAAAATTATGTTAGTTATTTTTTTTTAATTTAATACATTTTATTGAAAACAAAATGCTATGCAATAGCTTTGCCGCGGCAGTTCTCGAGTGCCACATGTCTTTTTTTACTGGCATATCAGTAACGCTCCAAAAGAAATGCTATATATAGCCTTTTCTATTAATTAAAAAAAATTATGTTAGTTATTTTTTTTTAATTTAATACATTTTATTGAAAACAAAATGCTATGCAATAGCTTTGCCGCGGCAGTTCTCGAGTGCCACATGTCTTTTTTTACTGGCATATCAGTAACGCTCCAAAAGAAATGCTATATATAGCCTTTTCTATTAATTAAAAAAAATTATGTTAGTTATTTTTTTTTAATTTAATACATTTTATTGAAAACAAAATGCTATGCAATAGCTTTGCCGCGGCAGTTCTCAAATGCCACATGTCTTTTTTTACTGGCGTATCAGTAACGCTCCAAAAGAAAAGGCTATAGCCTTTTCTATTAATTAAAAAAAATTATGTTAGTTATTTTTTTTTTAATTTAATACATTTTATTGAAAACAAAATGCTATGCATTAGCTTTGCCGCGGCAGTTCTCGAGTGCCACATGTCTTTTTTTATTGGCGTATCAGTAACGCTCCAAAAGAAAAGGCTATAGCCTTTTCTATTAATTAAAAAAAATTATGTTAGTTATTTTTTTTTAATTTAATACATTTTATTGAAAACAAAATGCTATGCAATAGCTTTGCCGCGGCAGTTCTCGAGTGCCACATGTCTTTTTTTACTGGCGTATCAGTAACGCTCCAAAAGAAAAGGCTATAGCCTTTTCTATTAATTAAAAAAAATTATGTTAGTTATTTTTTTTTAATTTAATACATTTTATTGAAAACAAAATGCTATGCAATAGCTTTGCCGCGGCAGTTCTCGAGTGCCACATGTCTTTTTTTAATGGCGTATCAGTAACGCTCCAAAAGAAAAGGCTATAGCCTTTTCTATTAATTAAAAAAAATTATGTTAGTTATTTTTTTCTAATTTAATACATTTTATTGAAAACAAAATGCTATGCAATAGCTTTGCCGCGCAGTTCTCGAGTGACACATGTCTTTTCTTACTGGCGTATCAGTAACGCTCCAAAAGAAAAGGCTATAGCCTTTTCTATTAATTAAAAAAAATTATGTTAGTTATTTTTTTTTAATTTAATACATTTTATTGAAAACAAAATGCTATGCAATAGCTTTGCCGCGGCAGTTCTCGAGTGCCACATGTCTTTTTTTACTGGCGTATCAGTATCGCTCCAAAAGAAAAGGCTATAGCCTTTTCTATTAATTAAAAAAAATTATGTTAGTTATTTTTTTTTTAATTTAATACATTTTATTGAAAACAAAATGCTATGCAATAGCTTTGCCGCGGCAGTTCTCGAGTGCCACATGTCTTTTTTTACTGGCGTATCAGTAACGCTCCAAAAGAAAAGGCTATAGCCTTTTCTATTAATTAAAAAAAATTATGTTAGTTATTTTTTTTTAATTTAATACATTTTATTGAAAACAAAATGCTATGCAATAGCTTTGCCGCGGCAGTTCTCGAGTGCCACATGTCTTTTTTTACTGGCGTATCAGTAACGCTCCAAAAGAAAAGGCTATATATAGCCTTTTCTATTAATTAAAAAAAATTATGTTAGTTATTTTTTTTAATTTAATACATTTTATTGAAAACAAAATGCTATGCAATAGCTTTGCCGCGGCAGTTCTCGAGTGCCACATGTCTTTTTTTATTGGCGTATCAGTAACGCTCCAAAAGAAAAGGCTATAGCCTTTTCTATTAATTAAAAAAAATTATGTTAGTTATTTTTTTTAATTTAATACATTTTATTGAAAACAAAATGCTATGCAATAGCTTTGCCGCGGCAGTTCTCGAGTGCCACATGTCTTTTTTTACGGGCGTATCAGTAACGCTCCAAAAGAAAAGGCTATAGCCTTTTCTATTAATTAAAAAAAATTATGTTAGTTATTTTTTTTTAATTTAATACATTTTATTGAAAACAAAATGCTATGCAATAGCTTTGCCGCGGCAGTTCTCGAGTGCCACATGTCTTTTTTTATCTGGCGTATCAGTAACGCTCCAAAAGAAAAGGCTATATATAGCCTTTTCTATTAATTAAAAAAAATTATGTTAGTTATTTTTTTTTAATTTAATACATTTTATTGAAAACAAAATGCTATGCAATAGCTTTGCCGCGGCAGTTCTCGAGTGCCACATGTCTTTTTTTACGGGCGTATCAGTAACGCTCCAAAAGAAAAGGCTATAGCCTTTTCTATTAATTAAAAAAAATTATGTTAGTTATTTTTTTTTAATTTAATACATTTTATTGAAAACAAAATGCTATGCAATAGCTTTGCCGCGGCAGTTCTCGAGTGCCACATGTCTTTTTTTACGGGCGTATCAGTAACGCTCCAAAAGAAAAGGCTATAGCCTTTTCTATTAATTAAAAAAAATTATGTTAGTTATTTTTTTTTAATTTAATACATTTTATTGAAAACAAAATGCTATGCAATAGCTTTGCCGCGGCAGTTCGTGCCACATGTCTTTTTTTATAC
>CATQFJ010000222.1:0-25459 GCA_956483585.1 Gymnocheta viridis
GTGCCACATGTCTTTTTTTATTGGCGTATCAGTAACGCTCCAAAAGAAAAGGCTATAGCCTTTGCTATTAATTAGAAAAAATTATGTTAGTTATTTTTTTTTAATTTAATACATTTTATTGAAAACAAAATGCTATGCAATAGCTTTGCCGCGGCAGTTCTCGAGTGCCACATGTCTTTTTTTATTGGCGTATCAGTAACGCTCCAAAAGAAAAGGCTATAGCCTTTTCTATTAATTAGAAAAAATTATGTTAGTTATTTTTTTTTAATTTAATACATTTTATTGAAAACAAAATGCTATGCAATAGCTTTGCCGCGGCAGTTCTCGAGTGCCACATGTCTTTTTTTATTGGCGTATCAGTAACGCTCCAAAAGAAAAGGCTATAGCCTTTGCTATTAATTAGAAAAAATTATGTTAGTTATTTTTTTTTAATTTAATATATTTTATTGAAAACAAATAGCTTTGCCGCGGCAGTTCTCGAGTGCCACATGTCTTTTTTTATTGGCGTATCAGTAACGCTCCAAAAGAAAAGGCTATAGCCTTTTCTATTAATTAGAAAAAATTATGTTAGTTATTTTTTTTTAATTTAATACATTTTATTGAAAACAAAATGCTATGCAATAGCTTTGCCGCGGCAGTTCTCGAGTGCCACATGTCTTTTTTTATTGGCGTATCAGTAACGCTCCAAAAGAAAAGGCTATAGCCTTTTCTATTAATTAGAAAAAATTATGTTAGTTATTTTTTTTTAATTTAATACATTTTATTGAAAACAAAATGCTATGCAATAGCTTTGCCGCGGCAGTTCTCGAGTGCCACATGTCTTTTTTTATTGGCGTATCAGTAACGCTCCAAAAGAAAAGGCTATAGCCTTTTCTATTAATTAGAAAAAATTATGTTAGTTATTTTTTTTTAATTTAATACATTTTATTGAAAACAAAATGCTATGCAATAGCTTTGCCGCGGCAGTTCTCGAGTGCCACATGTCTTTTTTTATTGGCGTATCAGTAACGCTCCAAAAGAAAAGGCTATAGCCTTTTCTATTAATTAGAAAAAATTATGTTAGTTATTTTTTTTTAATTTAATACATTTTATTGAAAACAAAATGCTATGCAATAGCTTTGCCGCGGCAGTTCTCGAGTGCCACATGTCTTTTTTTATTGGCGTATCAGTAACGCTCCAAAAGAAAAGGCTATAGCCTTTTCTATTAATTAGAAAAAATTATGTTAGTTATTTTTTTTTTAATTTAATACATTTTATTGAAAACAAAATGCTATGCAATAGCTTTGCCGCGGCAGTTCTCGAGTGCCACATGTCTTTTTTTATTGGCGTATCAGTAACGCTTCAAAAGAAAAGGCTATATATAGCCTTTGCTATTAATTAGAAAAAATTATGTTAGTTATTTTTTTTTAATTTAATACATTTTATTGAAAACAAAATGCTATGCAATAGCTTTGCCGCGGCAGTTCTCGAGTGCCACATGTCTTTTTTTATTGGCGTATCAGTAACGCTCCAAAAGAAAAGGCTATAGCCTTTTCTATTAATTAGAAAAAATTATGTTAGTTATTTTTTTTTAATTTAATACATTTTATTGAAAACAAAATGCTATGCAATAGCTTTGCCGCGGCAGTTCTCGAGTGCCACATGTCTTTTTTTATTGGCGTATCAGTAACGCTCCAAAAGAAAAGGCTATAGCCTTTTCTATTAATTAGAAAAAATTATGTTAGTTATTTTTTTTTAATTTAATACATTTTATTGAAAACAAAATGCTATGCAATAGCTTTGCCGCGGCAGTTCTCGAGTGCCACATGTCTTTTTTTATTGGCGTATCAGTAACGCTCCAAAAGAAAAGGCTATAGCCTTTTCTATTAATTAGAAAAAATTATGTTAGTTATTTTTTTTTAATTTAATACATTTTATTGAAAACAAAATGCTATGCAATAGCTTTGCCGCGGCAGTTCTCGAGTGCCACATGTCTTTTTTTATTGGCGTATCAGTAACGCTCCAAAAGAAAAGGCTATATATAGCCTTTTCTATTAATTAGAAAAAATTATGTTAGTTATTTTTTTTTAATTTAATACATTTTATTGAAAACAAAATGCTATGCAATAGCTTTGCCGCGGCAGTTCTCGAGTGCCACATGTCTTTTTTTATTGGCGTATCAGTAACGCTCCAAAAGAAAAGGCTATAGCCTTTGCTATTAATTAGAAAAAATTATGTTAGTTATTTTTTTTTAATTTAATATATTTTATTGAAAACAAATAGCTTTGCCGCGGCAGTTCTCGAGTGCCACATGTCTTTTTTTATTGGCGTATCAGTAACGCTCCAAAAGAAAAGGCTATAGCCTTTTCTATTAATTAGAAAAAATTATGTTAGTTATTTTTTTTTAATTTAATACATTTTATTGAAAACAAAATGCTATGCAATAGCTTTGCCGCGGCAGTTCTCGAGTGCCACATGTCTTTTTTTATTGGCGTATCAGTAACGCTCCAAAAGAAAAGGCTATAGCCTTTGCTATTAATTAGAAAAAATTATGTTAGTTATTTTTTTTTAATTTAATATATTTTATTGAAAACAAATAGCTTTGCCGCGGCAGTTCTCGAGTGCCACATGTCTTTTTTTATTGGCGTATCAGTAACGCTCCAAAAGAAAAGGCTATAGCCTTTGCTATTAATTAGAAAAAATTATGTTAGTTATTTTTTTTAATTTAATACATTTTATTGAAAACAAAATGCTATGCAATAGCTTTGCCGCGGCAGTTCTCGAGTGCCACATGTCTTTTTTTATTGGCGTATCAGTAACGCTCCAAAAGAAAAGGCTATAGCCTTTGCTATTAATTATAAAAAATTATGTTAGTTATTTTTTTTTAATTTAATACATTTTATTGAAAACAAAATGCTATGCAATAGCTTTGCCGCGGCAGTTCTCGAGTGCCACATGTCTTTTTTTATTGGCGTATCAGTAACGCTCCAAAAGAAAAGGCTATAGCCTTTGCTATTAATTAGAAAAAATTATGTTAGTTATTTTTTTTTAATTTAATATATTTTATTGAAAACAAATAGCTTTGCCGCGGCAGTTCTCGAGTGCCACATGTCTTTTTTTATTGGCGTATCAGTAACGCTCCAAAAGAAAAGGCTATAGCCTTTGCTATTAATTAGAAAAAATTATGTTAGTTATTTTTTTTTAATTTAATACATTTTATTGAAAACAAAATGCTATGCAATAGCTTTGCCGCGGCAGTTCTCGAGTGCCACATGTCTTTTTTTATTGGCGTATCAGTAACGCTCCAAAAGAAAAGGCTATATATAGCCTTTTCTATTAATTAGAAAAAATTATGTTAGTTATTTTTTTTTAATTTAATACATTTTATTGAAAACAAAATGCTATGCAATAGCTTTGCCGCGGCAGTTCTCGAGTGCCACATGTCTTTTTTTATTGGCGTATCAGTAACGCTCCAAAAGAAAAGGCTATATATAGCCTTTGCTATTAATTAGAAAAAATTATGTTAGTTATTTTTTTTTAATTTAATATATTTTATTGAAAACAAATAGCTTTGCCGCGGCAGTTCTCGAGTGCCACATGTCTTTTTTTATTGGCGTATCAGTAACGCTCCAAAAGAAAAGGCTATAGCCTTTGCTATTAATTAGAAAAAATTATGTTAGTTATTTTTTTTTAATTTAATACATTTTATTGAAAACAAAATGCTATGCAATAGCTTTGCCGCGGCAGTTCTCGAGTGCCACATGTCTTTTTTTATTGGCGTATCAGTAACGCTCCAAAAGAAAAGGCTATAGCCTTTTCTATTAATTAGAAAAAATTATGTTAGTTATTTTTTTTTAATTTAATACATTTTATTGAAAACAAAATGCTATGCAATAGCTTTGCCGCGGCAGTTCTCGAGTGCCACATGTCTTTTTTTATTGGCGTATCAGTAACGCTCCAAAAGAAAAGGCTATAGCCTTTTCTATTAATTAGAAAAAATTATGTTAGTTATTTTTTTTTAATTTAATACATTTTATTGAAAACAAAATGCTATGCAATAGCTTTGCCGCGGCAGTTCTCGAGTGCCACATGTCTTTTTTTATTGGCGTATCAGTAACGCTCCAAAAGAAAAGGCTATAGCCTTTGCTATTAATTAGAAAAAATTATGTTAGTTATTTTTTTTTAATTTAATACATTTTATTGAAAACAAAATGCTATGCAATAGCTTTGCCGCGGCAGTTCTCGAGTGCCACATGTCTTTTTTTATTGGCGTATCAGTAACGCTCCAAAAGAAAAGGCTATAGCCTTTGCTATTAATTAGAAAAAATTATGTTAGTTATTTTTTTTTAATTTAATACATTTTATTGAAAACAAAATGCTATGCAATAGCTTTGCCGCGGCAGTTCTCGAGTGCCACATGTCTTTTTTTATTGGCGTATCAGTAACGCTCCAAAAGAAAAGGCTATATATAGCCTTTGCTATTAATTAGAAAAAATTATGTTAGTTATTTTTTTTTAATTTAATATATTTTATTGAAAACAAAATGCTATGCAATAGCTTTGCCGCGGCAGTTCTCGAGTGCCACATGTCTTTTTTTATTGGCGTATCAGTAACGCTCCAAAAGAAAAGGCTATATATAGCCTTTGCTATTAATTAGAAAAAATTATGTTAGTTATTTTTTTTTAATTTAATATATTTTATTGAAAACAAAATGCTATGCAATAGCTTTGCCGCGGCAGTTCTCGAGTGCCACATGTCTTTTTTTATTGGCGTATCAGTAACGCTCCAA
The DNA here is from genome assembly GCA_956483585.1 of Gymnocheta viridis. NCBI lineage: Eukaryota > Metazoa > Arthropoda > Insecta > Diptera > Tachinidae > Gymnocheta > Gymnocheta viridis. Next base: position 4,769 of record CATQFJ010000222.1, read on the forward strand.
AAGAAAAGGCTATAGCCTTTGCTATTAATTAGAAAAAATTATGTTAGTTATTTTTTTTTAATTTAATACATTTTATTGAAAACAAAATGCTATGCAATAGCTTTGCCGCGGCAGTTCTCGAGTGCCACATGTCTTTTTTTATTGGCGTATCAGTAACGCTCCAAAAGAAAAGGCTATATATAGCCTTTGCTATTAATTAGAAAAAATTATGTTAGTTATTTTTTTTTAATTTAATATATTTTATTGAAAACAAAATGCTATGCAATAGCTTTGCCGCGGCAGTTCTCGAGTGCCACATGTCTTTTTTTATTGGCGTATCAGTAACGCTCCAAAAGAAAAGGCTATATATAGCCTTTGCTATTAATTAGAAAAAATTATGTTAGTTATTTTTTTTTAATTTAATATATTTTATTGAAAACAAAATGCTATGCAATAGCTTTGCCGCGGCAGTTCTCGAGTGCCACATGTCTTTTTTTATTGGCGTATCAGTAACGCTCCAAAAGAAAAGGCTATAGCCTTTGCTATTAATTAGAAAAAATTATGTTAGTTATTTTTTTTTAATTTAATACATTTTATTGAAAACAAAATGCTATGCAATAGCTTTGCCGCGGCAGTTCTCGAGTGCCACATGTCTTTTTTTATTGGCGTATCAGTAACGCTCCAAAAGAAAAGGCTATATATAGCCTTTGCTATTAATTAGAAAAAATTATGTTAGTTATTTTTTTTTAATTTAATATATTTTATTGAAAACAAAATGCTATGCAATAGCTTTGCCGCGGCAGTTCTCGAGTGCCACATGTCTTTTTTTATTGGCGTATCAGTAACGCTCCAAAAGAAAAGGCTATATATAGCCTTTGCTATTAATTAGAAAAAATTATGTTAGTTATTTTTTTTTAATTTAATATATTTTATTGAAAACAAAATGCTATGCAATAGCTTTGCCGCGGCAGTTCTCGAGTGCCACATGTCTTTTTTTATTGGCGTATCAGTAACGCTCCAAAAGAAAAGGCTATAGCCTTTGCTATTAATTAGAAAAAATTATGTGAGTTATTTTTTTTTAATTTAATATATTTTATTGCAAACAAATAGCTTTGCCGCGGCAGTTCTCGAGTGCCACATGTCTTTTTTTATTGGCGTATCAGTAACGCTCCAAAAGAAAAGGCTATATATAGCCTTTGCTATTAATTAGAAAAAATTATGTTAGTTATTTTTTTTTAATTTAATATATTTTATTGAAAACAAAATGCTATGCAATAGCTTTGCCGCGGCAGTTCTCGAGTGCCACATGTCTTTTTTTATTGGCGTATCAGTAACGCTCCAAAAGAAAAGGCTATATATAGCCTTTGCTATTAATTAGAAAAAATTATGTTAGTTATTTTTTTTTAATTTAATATATTTTATTGAAAACAAAATGCTATGCAATAGCTTTGCCGCGGCAGTTCTCGAGTGCCACATGTCTTTTTTTATTGGCGTATCAGTAACGCTCCAAAAGAAAAGGCTATAGCCTTTGCTATTAATTAGAAAAAATTATGTTAGTTATTTTTTTTTAATTTAATACATTTTATTGAAAACAAAATGCTATGCAATAGCTTTGCCGCGGCAGTTCTCGAGTGCCACATGTCTTTTTTTATTGGCGTATCAGTAACGCTCCAAAAGAAAAGGCTATATATAGCCTTTGCTATTAATTAGAAAAAATTATGTTAGTTATTTTTTTTTAATTTAATATATTTTATTGAAAACAAAATGCTATGCAATAGCTTTGCCGCGGCAGTTCTCGAGTGCCACATGTCTTTTTTTATTGGCGTATCAGTAACGCTCCAAAAGAAAAGGCTATATATAGCCTTTGCTATTAATTAGAAAAAATTATGTTAGTTATTTTTTTTTAATTTAATATATTTTATTGAAAACAAAATGCTATGCAATAGCTTTGCCGCGGCAGTTCTCGAGTGCCACATGTCTTTTTTTATTGGCGTATCAGTAACGCTCCAAAAGAAAAGGCTATAGCCTTTGCTATTAATTAGAAAAAATTATGTGAGTTATTTTTTTTTAATTTAATATATTTTATTGCAAACAAATAGCTTTGCCGCGGCAGTTCTCGAGTGCCACATGTCTTTTTTTATTGGCGTATCAGTAACGCTCCAAAAGAAAAGGCTATATATAGCCTTTGCTATTAATTAGAAAAAATTATGTTAGTTATTTTTTTTTAATTTAATATATTTTATTGAAAACAAAATGCTATGCAATAGCTTTGCCGCGGCAGTTCTCGAGTGCCACATGTCTTTTTTTATTGGCGTATCAGTAACGCTCCAAAAGAAAAGGCTATATATAGCCTTTGCTATTAATTAGAAAAAATTATGTTAGTTATTTTTTTTTAATTTAATATATTTTATTGAAAACAAAATGCTATGCAATAGCTTTGCCGCGGCAGTTCTCGAGTGCCACATGTCTTTTTTTATTGGCGTATCAGTAACGCTCCAAAAGAAAAGGCTATAGCCTTTGCTATTAATTAGAAAAAATTATGTGAGTTATTTTTTTTTAATTTAATATATTTTATTGCAAACAAATAGCTTTGCCGCGGCAGTTCTCGAGTGCCACATGTCTTTTTTTATTGGCGTATCAGTAACGCTCCAAAAGAAAAGGCTATATATAGCCTTTGCTATTAATTAGAAAAAATTATGTTAGTTATTTTTTTTTAATTTAATATATTTTATTGAAAACAAAATGCTATGCAATAGCTTTGCCGCGGCAGTTCTCGAGTGCCACATGTCTTTTTTTATTGGCGTATCAGTAACGCTCCAAAAGAAAAGGCTATATATAGCCTTTGCTATTAATTAGAAAAAATTATGTTAGTTATTTTTTTTTAATTTAATATATTTTATTGAAAACAAAATGCTATGCAATAGCTTTGCCGCGGCAGTTCTCGAATGCCACATGTCTTTTTTTATTGGCGTATCAGTAACGCTCCAAAAGAAAAGGCTATAGCCTTTGCTATTAATTAGAAAAAATTATGTTAGTTATTTTTTTTTAATTTAATACATTTTATTGAAAACAAAATGCTATGCAATAGCTTTGCCGCGGCAGTTCTCGAGTGCCACATGTCTTTTTTTATTGGCGTATCAGTAACGCTCCAAAAGAAAAGGCTATATATAGCCTTTGCTATTAATTAGAAAAAATTATGTTAGTTATTTTTTTTTAATTTAATATATTTTATTGAAAACAAAATGCTATGCAATAGCTTTGCCGCGGCAGTTCTCGAGTGCCACATGTCTTTTTTTATTGGCGTATCAGTAACGCTCCAAAAGAAAAGGCTATAGCCTTTGCTATTAATTAGAAAAAATTATGTGAGTTATTTTTTTTTAATTTAATATATTTTATTGCAAACAAATAGCTTTGCCGCGGCAGTTCTCGAGTGCCACATGTCTTTTTTTATTGGCGTATCAGTAACGCTCCAAAAGAAAAGGCTATAGCCTTTTCTATTAATTAGAAAAAATTATGTTAGTTATTTTTTTTTAATTTAATACATTTTATTGAAAACAAAATGCTATGCAATAGCTTTGCCGCGGCAGTTCTCGAGTGCCACACGTCTTTTTTTATTGGCGTATCAGTAACGCTCCAAAAGAAAAGGCTATAGCCTTTGCTATTAATTAGAAAAAATTATGTTAGTTATTTTTTTTTTAATTTAATATATTTTATTGAAAACAAATAGCTTTGCCGCGGCAGTTCTCGAGTGCCACATGTCTTTTTTTATTGGCGTATCAGTAACGCTCCAAAAGAAAAGGCTATAGCCTTTTCTATTAATTAGAAAAAATTATGTTAGTTATTTTTTTTTAATTTAATACATTTTATTGAAAACAAAATGCTATGCAATAGCTTTGCCGCGGCAGTTCTCGAGTGCCACATGTCTTTTTTTATTGGCGTATCAGTAACGCTGCAAAAGAAAAGGCTATAGCCTTTTCTATTAATTAGAAAAAATTATGTTAGTTATTTTTTTTTAATTTAATACATTTTATTGAAAACAAAATGCTATGCAACAGCTTTGCCGCGGCAATTCTCGAGTGCCACATGTCTTTTTTTATTGGCGTATCAGTAACGCTCCAAAAGAAAAGGCTATAGCCTTTTCTATTAATTAGAAAAAATTATGTTAGTTATTTTTTTTTAATTTAATATATTTTATTGAAAACAAATAGCTTTGCCGCGGCAGTTCTCGAGTGCCACATGTCTTTTTTTATTGGCGTATCAGTAACGCTCCAAAAGAAAAGGCTATAGCCTTTGCTATTAATTAGAAAAAATTATGTTAGTTATTTTTTTTTAATTTAATACATTTTATTGAAAACAAAATGCTATGCAATAGCTTTGCCGCGGCAGTTCTCGAGTGCCACATGTCTTTTTTTATTGGCGTATCAGTAACGCTCCAAAAGAAAAGGCTATAGCCTTTGCTATTAATTAGAAAAAATTATGTTAGTTATTTTTTTTTAATTTAATATATTTTATTGAAAACAAATAGCTTTGCCGCGGCAGTTCTCGAGTGCCACATGTCTTTTTTTATTGGCTATAGCCTTTTCTATTAATTAGAAAAAATTATGTTAGTTATTTTTTTTTAATTTAATACATTTTATTGAAAACAAAATGCTATGCAATAGCTTTGCCGCGGCAGTTCTCGAGTGCCACATGTCTTTTTTTATTGGCGTATCAGTAACGCTCCAAAAGAAAAGGCTATATAGCCTTTTCTATTAATTAGAAAAAATTATGTTAGTTATTTTTTTTTAATTTAATACATTTTATTGAAAACAAAATGCTATGCAATAGCTTTGCCGCGGCAGTTCTCGAGTGCCACATGTCTTTTTTTATTGGCGTATCAGTAACGCTCCAAAAGAAAAGGCTATAGCCTTTTCTATTAATTACAAAAAATTATGTTAGTTATTTTTTTTTAATTTAATACATTTTATTGAAAACAAAATGCTATGCAATAGCTTTGCCGCGGCAGTTCTCGAGTGCCACATGTCTTTTTTTATTGGCGTATCAGTAACGCTCCAAAAGAAAAGGCTATAGCCTTTTCTATTAATTAGAAAAAATTATGTTAGTTATTTTTTTTTAATTTAATACATTTTATTGAAAACAAAATGCTATGCAATAGCTTTGCCGCGGCAGTTCTCGAGTGCCACATGTCTTTTTTTATTGGCGTATCAGTAACGCTCCAAAAGAAAAGGCTATAGCCTTTTCTATTAATTAGAAAAAATTATGTTAGTTATTTTTTTTTAATTTAATACATTTTATTGAAAACAAAATGCTATGCAATAGCTTTGCCGCGGCAGTTCTCGAGTGCCACATGTCTTTTTTTATTGGCGTATCAGTAACGCTCCAAAAGAAAAGGCTATAGCCTTTGCTATTAATTAGAAAAAATTATGTTAGTTATTTTTTTTTTAATTTAATATATTTTATTGAAAACAAATAGCTTTGCCGCGGCAGTTCTCGAGTGCCACATGTCTTTTTTTATTGGCGTATCAGTAACGCTCCAAAAGAAAAGGCTATAGCCTTTTCTATTAATTAGAAAAAATTATGTTAGTTATTTTTTTTTAATTTAATACATTTTATTGAAAACAAAATGCTATGCAATAGCTTTGCCGCGGCAGTTCTCGAGTGCCACATGTCTTTTTTTATTGGCGTATCAGTAACGCTCCAAAAGAAAAGGTTATAGCCTTTTCTATTAATTAGAAAAAATTATGTTAGTTATTTTTTTTTAATTTAATACATTTTATTGAAAACAAAATGCTATGCAATAGCTTTGCCGCGGCAGTTCTCGAGTGCCACATGTCTTTTTTTATTGGCGTATCAGTAACGCTCCAAAAGAAAAGGTTATAGCCTTTTCTATTAATTAGAAAAAATTATGTTAGTTATTTTTTTTTAATTTAATACATTTTATTGAAAACAAAATGCTATGCAATAGCTTTGCCGCGGCAGTTCTCGAGTGCCACATGTCTTTTTTTATTGGCGTATCAGTAACGCTCCAAAAGAAAAGGTTATAGCCTTTTCTATTAATTAGAAAAAATTATGTTAGTTATTTTTTTTTAATTTAATACATTTTATTGAAAAGAAAATGCTATGCAATAGCTTTGCCGCGGCAGTTCTCGAGTGCCACATGTCTTTTTTTATTGGCGTATCAGTAACGCTCCAAAAGAAAAGGTTATAGCCTTTTCTATTAATTAGAAAAAATTATGTTAGTTATTTTTTTTTAATTTAATACATTTTATTGAAAACAAAATGCTATGCAATAGCTTTGCCGCGGCAGTTCTCGAGTGCCACATGTCTTTTTTTATTGGCGTATCAGTAACGCTCCAAAAGAAAAGGTTATAGCCTTTTCTATTAATTAGAAAAAATTATGTTAGTTATTTTTTTTTAATTTAATACATTTTATTGAAAACAAAATGCTATGCAATAGCTTTGCCGCGGCAGTTCTCGAGTGCCACATGTCTTTTTTTATTGGCGTATCAGTAACGCTCCAAAAGAAAAGGTTATAGCCTTTTCTATTAATTAGAAAAAATTATGTTAGTTATTTTTTTTTAATTTAATACATTTTATTGAAAAGAAAATGCTATGCAATAGCTTTGCCGCGGCAGTTCTCGAGTGCCACATGTCTTTTTTTATTGGCGTATCAGTAACGCTCCAAAAGAAAAGGCTATAGCCTTTTCTATTAATTAGAAAAAATTATGTTAGTTATTTTTTTTTAATTTAATACATTTTATTGAAAACAAAATGCTATGCAATAGCTTTGCCGCGGCAGTTCTCGAGTGCCACATGTCTTTTTTTATTGGCGTATCAGTAACGCTCCAAAAGAAAAGGCTATAGCCTTTTCTATTAATTAGAAAAAATTATGTTAGTTATTTTTTTTTAATTTAATACATTTTATTGAAAACAAAATGCTATGCAATAGCTTTGCCGCGGCAGTTCTCGAGTGCCACATGTCTTTTTTTATTGGCGTATCAGTAACGCTCCAAAAGAAAAGGCTATAGCCTTTGCTATTAATTAGAAAAAATTATGTTAGTTATTTTTTTTTTAATTTAATATATTTTATTGAAAACAAATAGCTTTGCCGCGGCAGTTCTCGAGTGCCACATGTCTTTTTTTATTGGCGTATCAGTAACGCTCCAAAAGAAAAGGCTATAGCCTTTTCTATTAATTAGAAAAAATTATGTTAGTTATTTTTTTTTAATTTAATACATTTTATTGAAAACAAAATGCTATGCAATAGCTTTGCCGCGGCAGTTCTCGAGTGCCACATGTCTTTTTTTATTGGCGTATCAGTAACGCTCCAAAAGAAAAGGTTATAGCCTTTTCTATTAATTAGAAAAAATTATGTTAGTTATTTTTTTTTAATTTAATACATTTTATTGAAAACAAAATGCTATGCAATAGCTTTGCCGCGGCAGTTCTCGAGTGCCACATGTCTTTTTTTATTGGCGTATCAGTAACGCTCCAAAAGAAAAGGTTATAGCCTTTTCTATTAATTAGAAAAAATTATGTTAGTTATTTTTTTTTAATTTAATACATTTTATTGAAAACAAAATGCTATGCAATAGCTTTGCCGCGGCAGTTCTCGAGTGCCACATGTCTTTTTTTATTGGCGTATCAGTAACGCTCCAAAAGAAAAGGTTATAGCCTTTTCTATTAATTAGAAAAAATTATGTTAGTTATTTTTTTTTAATTTAATACATTTTATTGAAAAGAAAATGCTATGCAATAGCTTTGCCGCGGCAGTTCTCGAGTGCCACATGTCTTTTTTTATTGGCGTATCAGTAACGCTCCAAAAGAAAAGGTTATAGCCTTTTCTATTAATTAGAAAAAATTATGTTAGTTATTTTTTTTTAATTTAATACATTTTATTGAAAACAAAATGCTATGCAATAGCTTTGCCGCGGCAGTTCTCGAGTGCCACATGTCTTTTTTTATTGGCGTATCAGTAACGCTCCAAAAGAAAAGGTTATAGCCTTTTCTATTAATTAGAAAAAATTATGTTAGTTATTTTTTTTTAATTTAATACATTTTATTGAAAACAAAATGCTATGCAATAGCTTTGCCGCGGCAGTTCTCGAGTGCCACATGTCTTTTTTTATTGGCGTATCAGTAACGCTCCAAAAGAAAAGGCTATAGCCTTTTCTATTAATTAGAAAAAATTATGTTAGTTATTTTTTTTTTAATTTAATATATTTTATTGAAAACAAATAGCTTTGCCGCGGCAGTTCTCGAGTGCCACATGTCTTTTTTTATTGGCGTATCAGTAACGCTCCAAAAGAAAAGGCTATAGCCTTTTCTATTAATTAGAAAAAATTATGTTAGTTATTTTTTTTTAATTTAATACATTTTATTGAAAACAAAATGCTATGCAATAGCTTTGCCGCGGCAGTTCTCGAGTGCCACATGTCTTTTTTTATTGGCGTATCAGTAACGCTGCAAAAGAAAAGGCTATAGCCTTTTCTATTAATTAGAAAAAATTATGTTAGTTATTTTTTTTTAATTTAATACATTTTATTGAAAACAAAATGCTATGCAACAGCTTTGCCGCGGCAATTCTCGAGTGCCACATGTCTTTTTTTATTGGCGTATCAGTAACGCTCCAAAAGAAAAGGCTATAGCCTTTTCTATTAATTAGAAAAAATTATGTTAGTTATTTTTTTTTAATTTAATATATTTTATTGAAAACAAATAGCTTTGCCGCGGCAGTTCTCGAGTGCCACATGTCTTTTTTTATTGGCGTATCAGTAACGCTCCAAAAGAAAAGGCTATAGCCTTTGCTATTAATTAGAAAAAATTATGTTAGTTATTTTTTTTTAATTTAATACATTTTATTGAAAACAAAATGCTATGCAATAGCTTTGCCGCGGCAGTTCTCGAGTGCCACATGTCTTTTTTTATTGGCGTATCAGTAACGCTCCAAAAGAAAAGGCTATAGCCTTTGCTATTAATTAGAAAAAATTATGTTAGTTATTTTTTTTTAATTTAATATATTTTATTGAAAACAAATAGCTTTGCCGCGGCAGTTCTCGAGTGCCACATGTCTTTTTTTATTGGCTATAGCCTTTTCTATTAATTAGAAAAAATTATGTTAGTTATTTTTTTTTAATTTAATACATTTTATTGAAAACAAAATGCTATGCAATAGCTTTGCCGCGGCAGTTCTCGAGTGCCACATGTCTTTTTTTATTGGCGTATCAGTAACGCTCCAAAAGAAAAGGCTATATAGCCTTTTCTATTAATTAGAAAAAATTATGTTAGTTATTTTTTTTTAATTTAATACATTTTATTGAAAACAAAATGCTATGCAATAGCTTTGCCGCGGCAGTTCTCGAGTGCCACTTGTCTTTTTTTATTGGCGTATCAGTAACGCTCCAAAAGAAAAGGCTATAGCCTTTTCTATTAATTACAAAAAATTATGTTAGTTATTTTTTTTTAATTTAATACATTTTATTGAAAACAAAATGCTATGCAATAGCTTTGCCGCGGCAGTTCTCGAGTGCCCACATGTCTTTTTTTATTGGCGTATCAGTAACGCTCCAAAAGAAAAGGCTATAGCCTTTTCTATTAATTAGAAAAAATTATGTTAGTTATTTTTTTTTAATTTAATTACATTTTATTGAAAACAAAATGCTATGCAATAGCTTTGCCGCGGCAGTTCTCGAGTGCCACATGTCTTTTTTTATTGGCGTATCAGTAACGCTCCAAAAGAAAAGGCTATAGCCTTTTCTATTAATTAGAAAAAATTATGTTAGTTATTTTTTTTAATTTAATACATTTTATTGAAAACAAAATGCTATGCAATAGCTTTGCCGCGGCAGTTCTCGAGTGCCACATGTCTTTTTTTATTGGCGTATCAGTAACGCTCCAAAAGAAAAGGCTATAGCCTTTGCTATTAATTAGAAAAAATTATGTTAGTTATTATTTTTTTTAATTTAATATATTTTATTGAAAACAAATAGCTTTGCCGCGGCAGTTCTCGAGTGCCACATGTCTTTTTTTATTGGCGTATCAGTAACGCTCCAAAAGAAAAGGCTATAGCCTTTTCTATTAATTAGAAAAAATTATGTTAGTTATTTTTTTTTAATTTAATACATTTTATTGAAAACAAAATGCTATGCAATAGCTTTGCCGCGGCAGTTCTCGAGTGCCACATGTCTTTTTTTATTGGCGTATCAGTAACGCTCCAAAAGAAAAGGTTATAGCCTTTTCTATTAATTAGAAAAAATTATGTTAGTTATTTTTTTTAATTTAATACATTTTATTGAAAACAAAATGCTATGCAATAGCTTTGCCGCGGCAGTTCTCGAGTGCCACATGTCTTTTTTTATTGGCGTATCAGTAACGCTCCAAAAGAAAAGGTTATAGCCTTTTCTATTAATTAGAAAAAATTATGTTAGTTATTTTTTTTTAATTTAATACATTTTATTGAAAACAAAATGCTATGCAATAGCTTTGCCGCGGCAGTTCTCGAGTGCCACATGTCTTTTTTTATTGGCGTATCAGTAACGCTCCAAAAGAAAAGGTTATAGCCTTTTCTATAATTAGAAAAAATTATGTTAGTTATTTTTTTTTAATTAATACATTTATTGAAAAGAAAATGCTATGCAATAGCTTTGCCGCGGCAGTTCTCGAGTGCCACATGTCTTTTTTTATTGGCGTATCAGTAACGCTCCAAAAGAAAAGGTTATAGCCTTTTCTATTAATTAGAAAAAATTATGTTAGTTATTTTTTTTAATTTAATACATTTTATTGAAAACAAAATGCTATGCAATAGCTTTGCCGCGGCAGTTCTCGAGTGCCACATGTCTTTTTTTATTGGCGTATCAGTAACGCTCCAAAAGAAAAGGTTATAGCCTTTTCTATTAATTAGAAAAAATTATGTTAGTTATTTTTTTTAATTTAATACATTTTATGAAAACAAAATGCTATGCAATAGCTTTGCCGCGGCAGTTCTCGAGTGCCACATGTCTTTTTTTTATTGGCGTATCAGTAACGCTCCAAAAGAAAAGGTTATAGCCTTTCTATTAATTAGAAAAAATTATGTTAGTTATTTTTTTTTAATTTAATACATTTTATTGAAAAGAAAAATGCTATGCAATAGCTTTGCCGCGGCAGTTCTCGAGTGCCACATGTCTTTTTTTATTGGCGTATCAGTAACGCTCCAAAAGAAAAGGTTATAGCCTTTTCTATTAATTAGAAAAAATTATGTTAGTTATTTTTTTTTAATTTAATACATTTTATTGAAAAGAAAATGCTATGCAATAGCTTTGCCGCGGCAGTTCTCGAGTGCCACATGTCTTTTTTTATTGGCGTATCAGTAACGCTCCAAAAGAAAAGGTTATAGCCTTTTCTATTAATTAGAAAAAATTATGTTAGTTATTTTTTTTTAATTTAATACATTTTATTGAAAAGAAAATGCTATGCAATAGCTTTGCCGCGGCAGTTCTCGAGTGCCACATGTCTTTTTTTATTGGCGTATCAGTAACGCTCCAAAAGAAAAGGTTATAGCCTTTTCTATTAATTAGAAAAAATTATGTTAGTTATTTTTTTTTAATTAATACATTTTATTGAAAACAAAATGCTATGCAATAGCTTTGCCGCGGCAGTTCTCGAGTGCCACATGTCTTTTTTTATTGGCGTATCAGTAACGCTCCAAAAGAAAAGGTTATAGCCTTTTCTATTAATTAGAAAAAATTATGTTAGTTATTTTTTTTTAATTTAATACATTTTATTGAAAAGAAAATGCTATGCAATAGCTTTGCCGCGGCAGTTCTCGAGTGCCACATGTCTTTTTTTATTGGCGTATCAGTAACGCTCCAAAAGAAAAGGTTATAGCCTTTTCTATTAATTAGAAAAAATTATGTTAGTTATTTTTTTTTAATTTAATATATTTTATTGAAAACAAATAGCTTTGCCGCGGCAGTTCTCGAGTGCCACATGTCTTTTTTTATTGGCGTATCAGTAACGCTCCAAAAGAAAGGCTATAGCCTTTTCTATTAATTAGAAAAAATTATGTTAGTTATTTTTTTTTAATTTAATACATTTTATTGAAAACAAAATGCTATGCATTAGCTTTGCCGCGGCAGTTCTCGAGTGCCACATGTCTTTTTTTATTGGCGTATCAGTAACGCTCCAAAAGAAAAGGCTATAGCCTTTGCTATTAATTAGAAAAAATTATGTTAGTTATTTTTTTTTTAATTTAATACATTTTATTGAAAACAAAATGCTATGCAATAGCTTTGCCGCGGCAGTTCTCGAGTGCCACATGTCTTTTTTTATTGGCGTATCAGTAACGCTCCAAAAGAAAAGGTTATAGCCTTTTCTATTAATTAGAAAAAATTATGTTAGTTATTTTTTTTTAATTTAATACATTTTATTGAAAACAAAATGCTATGCAATAGCTTTGCCGCGGCAGTTCTCGAGTGCCACATGTCTTTTTTTTATTGGCGTATCAGTAACGCTCCAAAAGAAAAGGTTATAGCCTTTTCTATTAATTAGAAAAAATTATGTTAGTTATTTTTTTTTAATTTAATACATTTTATTGAAAAGAAAAATGCTATGCAATAGCTTTGCCGCGGCAGTTCTCGAGTGCCACATGTCTTTTTTTATTGGCGTATCAGTAACGCTCCAAAAGAAAAGGTTATAGCCTTTTCTATTAATTAGAAAAAATTATGTTAGTTATTTTTTTTTAATTTAATACATTTTATTGAAAAGAAAATGCTATGCAATAGCTTTGCCGCGGCAGTTCTCGAGTGCCACATGTCTTTTTTTATTGGCGTATCAGTAACGCTCCAAAGAAAAGGTTATAGCCTTTTCTATTAATTAGAAAAAATTATGTTAGTTATTTTTTTTTAATTTAATACATTTTATTGAAAACAAAATGCTATGCAATAGCTTTGCCGCGGCAGTTCTCGAGTGCCACATGTCTTTTTTTATTGGCGTATCAGTAACGCTCCAAAAGAAAAGGTTATAGCCTTTTCTATTAATTAGAAAAAATTATGTTAGTTATTTTTTTTTTAATTTAATACATTTTATTGAAAACAAAATGCTATGCAATAGCTTTGCCGCGGCAGTTCTCGAGTGCCACATGTCTTTTTTTATTGGCGTATCAGTAACGCTCCAAAAGAAAAGGTTATAGCCTTTTCTATTAATTAGAAAAAATTATGTTAGTTATTTTTTTTTAATTTAATACATTTTATTGAAAAGAAAATGCTATGCAATAGCTTTGCCGCGGCAGTTCTCGAGTGCCACATGTCTTTTTTTATTGGCGTATCAGTAACGCTCCAAAAGAAAAGGTTATAGCCTTTTCTATTAATTAGAAAAAATTATGTTAGTTATTTTTTTTTAATTTAATACATTTTATTGAAAAGAAAATGCTATGCAATAGCTTTGCCGCGGCAGTTCTCGAGTGCCACATGTCTTTTTTTATTGGCGTATCAGTAACGCTCCAAAAGAAAAGGTTATAGCCTTTTCTATTAATTAGAAAAAATTATGTTAGTTATTTTTTTTTAATTTAATACATTTTATTGAAAACAAAATGCTATGCAATAGCTTTGCCGCGGCAGTTCTCGAGTGCCACATGTCTTTTTTTATTGGCGTATCAGTAACGCTCCAAAAGAAAAGGTTATAGCCTTTTCTATTAATTAGAAAAAATTATGTTAGTTATTTTTTTTTAATTTAATACATTTTATTGAAAAGAAAATGCTATGCAATAGCTTTGCCGCGGCAGTTCTCGAGTGCCACATGTCTTTTTTTATTGGCGTATCAGTAACGCTCCAAAAGAAAAGGTTATAGCCTTTTCTATTAATTAGAAAAAATTATGTTAGTTATTTTTTTTTAATTTAATACATTTTATTGAAAAGAAAATGCTATGCAATAGCTTTGCCGCGGCAGTTCTCGAGTGCCACATGTCTTTTTTTTATTGGCGTATCAGTAACGCTCCAAAAGAAAAGGTTATAGCCTTTTCTATTAATTAGAAAAAATTATGTTAGTTATTTTTTTTTAATTTAATACATTTTATTGAAAACAAAATGCTATGCAATAGCTTTGCCGCGGCAGTTCTCGAGTGCCACATGTCTTTTTTTATTGGCGTATCAGTAACGCTCCAAAAGAAAAGGTTATAGCCTTTTCTATTAATTAGAAAAAATTATGTTAGTTATTTTTTTTTAATTTAATACATTTTATTGAAAACAAAATGCTATGCAATAGCTTTGCCGCGGCAGTTCTCGAGTGCCACATGTCTTTTTTTATTGGCGTATCAGTAACGCTCCAAAAGAAAAGGTTATAGCCTTTTCTATTAATTAGAAAAAATTATGTTAGTTATTTTTTTTTAATTTAATACATTTTATTGAAAAGAAAATGCTATGCAATAGCTTTGCCGCGGCAGTTCTCGAGTGCCACATGTCTTTTTTTATTGGCGTATCAGTAACGCTCCAAAAGAAAAGGTTATAGCCTTTTCTATTAATTAGAAAAAATTATGTTAGTTATTTTTTTTTAATTTAATACATTTTATTGAAAACAAAATGCTATGCAATAGCTTTGCCGCGGCAGTTCTCGAGTGCCACATGTCTTTTTTTATTGGCGTATCAGTAACGCTCCAAAAGAAAAGGTTATAGCCTTTTCTATTAATTAGAAAAAATTATGTTAGTTATTTTTTTTTAATTTAATACATTTTATTGAAAAGAAAATGCTATGCAATAGCTTTGCCGCGGCAGTTCTCGAGTGCCACATGTCTTTTTTTATTGGCGTATCAGTAACGCTCCAAAAGAAAAGGTTATAGCCTTTTCTATTAATTAGAAAAAATTATGTTAGTTATTTTTTTTTAATTTAATACATTTTATTGAAAAGAAAATGCTATGCAATAGCTTTGCCGCGGCAGTTCTCGAGTGCCACATGTCTTTTTTTATTGGCGTATCAGTAACGCTCCAAAAGAAAAGGTTATAGCCTTTTCTATTAATTAGAAAAAATTATGTTAGTTATTTTTTTTTAATTTAATACATTTTATTGAAACAAAATGCTATGCAATAGCTTTGCCGCGGCAGTTCTCGAGTGCCACATGTCTTTTTTATTGGCGTATCAGTAACGCTCCAAAAGAAAAGGTTATAGCCTTTTCTATTAATTAGAAAAATTATGTAGTTATTTTTTTTTAATTTAATACATTTTATTGAAAACAAAATGCTATGCAATAGCTTTGCCGCGGCAGTTCTCGAGTGCCACATGTCTTTTTTTATTGGCGTATCAGTAACGCTCCAAAAGAAAAGGTTATAGCCTTTTCTATTAATTAGAAAAAATTATGTAGTTATTTTTTTTTAATTTAATACATTTTATTGAAAAGAAAATGCTATGCAATAGCTTTGCCGCGGCAGTTCTCGAGTGCCACATGTCTTTTTTTATTGGCGTATCAGTAACGCTCCAAAAGAAAAGGTTATAGCCTTTTCTATAATTAGAAAAAATTATGTTAGTTATTTTTTTTTAATTTAATACATTTTATTGAAAACAAAATGCTATGCAATAGCTTTGCCGCGGCAGTTCTCGAGTGCCACATGTCTTTTTTTATTGGCGTATCAGTAACGCTCCAAAAGAAAAGGTTATAGCCTTTTCTATTAATTAGAAAAAATTATGTTAGTTATTTTTTTTTAATTTAATACATTTTATTGAAAACAAAATGCTATGCAATAGCTTTGCCGCGGCAGTTCTCGAGTGCCACATGTCTTTTTTATTGGCGTATCAGTAACGCTCCAAAAGAAAAGGTTATAGCCTTTTTCTATTAATTAGAAAAAATTATGTTAGTTATTTTTTTTAATTTAATACATTTTATTGAAAACAAAATGCTATGCAATAGCTTTGCCGCGGCAGTTCTCGAGTGCACATGTCTTTTTTTATTGGCGTATCAGTAACGCTCCAAAAGAAAAGGTTATAGCCTTTTCTATTAATTAGAAAAAATTATGTTAGTTATTTTTTTTTAATTTAATACATTTTATTGAAAAGAAAATGCTATGCAATAGCTTTGCCGCGGCAGTTCTCGAGTGCCACATGTCTTTTTTTATTGGCGTATCAGTAACGCTCCAAAAGAAAAGGTTATAGCCTTTTCTATTAATTAGAAAAAATTATGTTAGTTATTTTTTTTTAATTTAATACATTTTATTGAAAAGAAAATGCTATGCAATAGCTTTGCCGCGGGCAGTTCTCGAGTGCCACATGTCTTTTTTTATTGGCGTATCAGTAACGCTCCAAAAGAAAAGGTTATAGCCTTTTCTATTAATTAGAAAAAATTATGTTAGTTATTTTTTTTTAATTTAATACATTTTATTGAAAACAAAATGCTATGCAATAGCTTTGCCGCGGCAGTTCTCGAGTGCCACATGTCTTTTTTTATTGGCGTATCAGTAACGCTCCAAAAGAAAAGGTTATAGCCTTTTCTATTAATTAGAAAAAATTATGTTAGTTATTTTTTTTTAATTTAATACATTTTATTGAAAACAAAATGCTATGCAATAGCTTTGCCGCGGCAGTTCTCGAGTGCCACATGTCTTTTTTTATTGCGTATCAGTAACGCTCCAAAAGAAAAGGTTATAGCCTTTTCTATTAATTAGAAAAAATTATGTTAGTTATTTTTTTTTAATTTAATACATTTTATTGAAAAGCAAAATGCTATGCAATAGCTTTGCCGCGGCAGTTCTCGAGTGCCACATGTCTTTTTTTTATTGGCGTATCAGTAACGCTCCAAAAGAAAAGGTTATAGCCTTTTCTATTAATTAGAAAAAATTATGTTAGTTATTTTTTTTTAATTTAATACATTTTATTGAAAACAAAATGCTATGCAATAGCTTTGCCGCGGCAGTTCTCGAGTGCCACATGTCTTTTTTTATTGGCGTATCAGTAACGCTCCAAAAGAAAAGGTTATAGCCTTTTCTATTAATTAGAAAAAATTATGTTAGTTATTTTTTTTTAATTTAATACATTTTATTGAAAACAAAATGCTATGCAATAGCTTTGCCGCGGCAGTTCTCGAGTGCCACATGTCTTTTTTTATTGGCGTATCAGTAACGCTCCAAAAGAAAAGGTTATAGCCTTTTCTATTAATTAGAAAAAATTATGTTAGTTATTTTTTTTTAATTTAATACATTTTATTGAAAAGAAAATGCTATGCAATAGCTTTTGCCGCGGCAGTTCTCGAGTGCCACATGTCTTTTTTTATTGGCGTATCAGTAACGCTCCAAAAGAAAAGGTTATAGCCTTTTCTATTAATTAGAAAAAATTATGTTAGTTATTTTTTTTTAATTTAATACATTTTATTGAAAACAAAATGCTATGCAATAGCTTTGCCGCGGCAGTTCTCGAGTGCCACATGTCTTTTTTTATTGGCGTATCAGTAACGCTCCAAAAGAAAAGGTTATAGCCTTTTTCTATTAATTAGAAAAAATTATGTTAGTTATTTTTTTTAATTTAATACATTTTATTGAAAACAAAATGCTATGCAATAGCTTTGCCGCGGCAGTTCTCGAGTGCCACATGTCTTTTTTTATTGGCGTATCAGTAACGCTCCAAAAGAAAAGGTTATAGCCTTTTCTATTAATTAGAAAAAATTATGTTAGTTATTTTTTTTTAATTTAATACATTTTATTGAAAAGAAAATGCTATGCAATAGCTTTGCCGCGGCAGTTCTCGAGTGCCACATGTCTTTTTTTATTGGCGTATCAGTAACGCTCCAAAAGAAAAGGTTATAGCCTTTTCTATTAATTAGAAAAAATTATGTTAGTTATTTTTTTTTAATTTAATACATTTTATTGAAAACAAAATGCTATGCAATAGCTTTGCCGCGGCAGTTCTCGAGTGCCACATGTCTTTTTTTATTGGCGTATCAGTAACGCTCCAAAAGAAAAGGTTATAGCCTTTTCTATTAATTAGAAAAAATTATGTTAGTTATTTTTTTTTAATTTAATACATTTTATTGAAAACAAAATGCTATGCAATAGCTTTGCCGCGGCAGTTCTCGAGTGCCACATGTCTTTTTTTATTGGCGTATCAGTAACGCTCCAAAAGAAAAGGTTATAGCCTTTTCTATTAATTAGAAAAAATTATGTTAGTTATTTTTTTTTAATTTAATACATTTTATTGAAAAGAAAATGCTATGCAATAGCTTTGCCGCGGCAGTTCTCGAGTGCCACATGTCTTTTTTTATTGGCGTATCAGTAACGCTCCAAAAGAAAAGGTTATAGCCTTTTCTATTAATTAGAAAAAATTATGTTAGTTATTTTTTTTTAATTTAATACATTTTATTGAAAACAAAATGCTATGCAATAGCTTTGCCGCGGCAGTTCTCGAGTGCCACATGTCTTTTTTTATTGGCGTATCAGTAACGCTCCAAAGAAAAGGTTATAGCCTTTTCTATTAATTAGAAAAAATTATGTTAGTTATTTTTTTTTTAATTTAATACATTTTATTGAAAACAAAATGCTATGCAATAGCTTTGCCGCGGCAGTTCTCGAGTGCCACATGTCTTTTTTTATTGGCGTATCAGTAACGCTCCAAAAGAAAAGGTTATAGCCTTTTCTATTAATTAGAAAAAATTATGTTAGTTATTTTTTTTTAATTTAATACATTTTATTGAAAAGAAAATGCTATGCAATAGCTTTGCCGCGGCAGTTCTCGAGTGCCACATGTCTTTTTTTATTGGCGTATCAGTAACGCTCCAAAAGAAAAGGTTATAGCCTTTTCTATTAATTAGAAAAAATTATGTTAGTTATTTTTTTTTAATTTAATACATTTTATTGAAAACAAAATGCTATGCAATAGCTTTGCCGCGGCAGTTCTCGAGTGCCACATGTCTTTTTTTATTGGCGTATCAGTAACGCTCCAAAAGAAAAGGTTATAGCCTTTTCTATTAATTAGAAAAAATTATGTTAGTTATTTTTTTTTAATTTAATACATTTTATTGAAAACAAAATGCTATGCAATAGCTTTGCCGCGGCAGTTCTCGAGTGCCACATGTCTTTTTTTATTGGCGTATCAGTAACGCTCCAAAAGAAAAGGTTATAGCCTTTTCTATTAATTAGAAAAAATTATGTTAGTTATTTTTTTTTAATTTAATACATTTTATTGAAAAGCAAAATGCTATGCAATAGCTTTGCCGCGGCAGTTCTCGAGTGCCACATGTCTTTTTTTATTGGCGTATCAGTAACGCTCCAAAAGAAAAGGTTATAGCCTTTTCTATTAATTAGAAAAAATTATGTTAGTTATTTTTTTTTAATTTAATACATTTTATTGAAAACAAAATGCTATGCAATAGCTTTGCCGCGGCAGTTCTCGAGTGCCACATGTCTTTTTTTATTGGCGTATCAGTAACGCTCCAAAAGAAAAGGTTATAGCCTTTTCTATTAATTAGAAAAAATTATGTTAGTTATTTTTTTTTAATTTAATACATTTTATTGAAAACAAAATGCTATGCAATAGCTTTGCCGCGGCAGTTCTCGAGTGCCACATGTCTTTTTTTATTGGCGTATCAGTAACGCTCCAAAAGAAAAGGTTATAGCCTTTTCTATTAATTAGAAAAAATTATGTTAGTTATTTTTTTTAATTTAATACATTTTATTGAAAACAAAATGCTATGCAATAGCTTTGCCGCGGCAGTTCTCGAGTGCCACATGTCTTTTTTTATTGGCGTATCAGTAACGCTCCAAAAGAAAAGGTTATAGCCTTTTCTATTAATTAGAAAAAATTATGTTAGTTATTTTTTTTTAATTTAATACATTTTATTGAAAAAATGCTAGCAATAGCTTTGCCGCGGCAGTTCTCGAGTGCCACATGTCTTTTTTATTGGCGTATCAGTAACGCTCCAAAAGAAAAGGCTATAGCCTTTTCTATTAATTAGAAAAAATTATGTTAGTTATTTTTTTTTAATTTAATACATTTTATTGAAAACAAAATGCTATGCAATAGCTTTGCCGCGGCAGTTCTCGAGTGCCACATGTCTTTTTTTATTGGCGTATCAGTAACGCTCCAAAAGAAAAGGCTATAGCCTTTTCTATTAATTAGAAAAAATTATGTTAGTTATTTTTTTTTAATTTAATACATTTTATTGAAAACAAAATGCTATGCAATAGCTTTGCCGCGGCAGTTCTCGAGTGCCACATGTCTTTTTTTATTGGCGTATCAGTAACGCTCCAAAAGAAAAGGCTATAAGCCTTTGCTATTAATTAGAAAAAATTATGTTAGTTATTTTTTTTAATTTAATACATTTTATTGAAAACAAAATGCTATGCAATAGCTTTGCCGCGGCAGTTCTCGAGTGCCACATGTCTTTTTTTATTGGCGTATCAGTAACGCTCCAAAAGAAAAGGCTATAGCCTTTGCTATTAATTAGAAAAAATTATGTTAGTTATTTTTTTTTAATTTAATACATTTTGTTGAAAACAAAATGCTATGCAATAGCTTTGCCGCGGCAGTTCTCGAGTGCCACATGTCTTTTTTTATTGGCGTATCAGTAACGCTCCAAAAGAAAAGGATATAGCCTTTTCTATTAATTAGAAAAAATTATGTTAGTTATTTTTTTTTAATTTAATACATTTTATTGAAAACAAAATGCTATGCAATAGCTTTGCCGCGGCAGTTCTCGAGTGCCACATGTCTTTTTTTATTGGCGTATCAGTAACGCTCCAAAAGAAAAGGTTATAGCCTTTTCTA